>JAHDVE020009883.1:0-88975 GCA_022606495.2 Halesus radiatus | reverse complement strand
AGTAATTATTGAATGGAACACTAGTATATATTGATTAACTTGGCGGGTTTGCGATAAGCCGACGTAGCTCAACGGTAGAGCATCTGACCGGACATCAGAAGGGTGCGGGTTCGAGTCCTGCCGGCGACATTTATCTTTGCTCGGAAGGTTTTTTTCAATTTGGATGAGTGTTTTAGATTAATAATTATTGTTTATAAAAATAATAAAGAAATATTAATTTAATAATTTTATTTCATACCAAACGTTTATTTTTTCTAAATGTATCTAAATAATAAACTTCAAAAATAGATACCTACTTCAACAAAACTTCTTCGTTTGAATATGTAATCTATGGCTAAGCAGAGTAGTATATCTATGGGCTAACCTCAATGTTTTTCATACTAATTTTAAAACGTTATAGCAACAGTTTTACATATTGGCTTGCATTCAAACTACTCTCCAAACTTTCCCGGTACTAATAAGAACAAACTGTACTATTTTCAGCGAAACCAGTCTAGTAATCATCGAGAAAATCGAGGACAGACAGACGAACATTAATTTTTATATATATATACGTAGATTTTATCTTAAATGAAATGCTTGTATGTTTCATTTTCTATTTATAGTTTTGTGATAATGATGTGCCTGATTTGCCACTGAATATTTTTTTAATGATAATATTTCGGAGTTTCTTTGTCACGCAAAATAGCAGTAAATAGTTCGATAACGTAATATGTACACATGGTTCAGAAAAAAATAACATTTTTTGGAGAAACGTAAGTCGTATAATACTCCTCAACAATGACTTCATTTATTAATATTGATCACACCTTACACAACTACCGTTTAAGCTATTTAATTGATTTAAAATTTATTTATTGTCTGTAACTACATACGGGTATGTATACTAGTATATCAGTGGCGTGCAGTCTATAAAGGCTGAAAATGTGTGCCTATCCCGAGAAAAACGAACCATGAAGGAATTAAAAATTATGAAAAACACCCACAAATTTCTGAACAAAGCTTATTTTTCATGTCACAATCGTTTCACATTCATCAATTATTTCTGTGTGACAAAATTATACTTTTTAGTTACAACCGGACATATTGCAATACAGTTATAAGTAACTTTTTATGAAGGGATAACGTATACGTTATCCCTAGTTTTTTTTTTAGTTTCCTACACAACCGCTAGGTTAAAGACTAACACGAAAGAAAAGCTTGCTTACGGTGCAATCGTCGGTGGAGGAAAAGATGAATGAATGAATCATTGACTGAAGAAAAGTATAACCAAATTTTCTTGTATTAACATTAATTTATGAGCGTTTTTTTTTTATATATCATATTATTCCTTTTTATATCATTACTACTACCTAATAAGCCATAGGGTTTCAATTGTGTATACATTGTAATGTAAATCAAATATTTAGTTTTATTTTTTTTTAAAGTTTTTTTTAAAGTACTGTAAAAGTACACGTCGTTGATTAGCTTTAAGAAGCCATTAACTCATATAATTACAATTTTCAGATATCTACTGATACATCATCTTTGACACATCTTGCCATATTGAAATAATTACAAAAAGTTTGATAGTACCTTCGGAAGGCGAAACAACTGACACGCGTAATAATAATACCTAGCATAACTTAAAAAAAATAAATAAACCCTTTTTAAAATAATAATAATAATAATAATGTTTTATTTACCTTTTTATATATCAAATAAAAAATAATGGTATTCTCACTGGGATATCCCGTGCTAATGATTTCATTTACAAAAGATTAAATTAAATTATATTAAATTTATGTGATTGCTGAAAAAAAATAATAATTGTGAGTAGGTGTTTTAAGTGCAGTTGAGTGGTTTCGGTGTTAGTCTGTATTTAGTGTTATATTTTCTATTTCAGTTCTCCCTATGTAACGTGTCCAGGATTTTATTCTATTATTAAATTTATTATTGTTATTGTATTTATGAAGGATTTTGAAAATTTGTTGTAGAGTTTAGTAACCTAATAGAAGCTGTTTTGTCCAAATGTTGTGTTTATGGTTACTTGTTGTATGTGTTTTTAACTCTGAGATCTAGTGTTCCTAATATGTGTGTTTGTTAATTTAATTTTTTTTTGTATTTATGAATGTAGTATTGTTTTATTAACATAATATTAAGTTTGTTGAAGATTTCTTCAGTACTACTTCTTACAGGGACTTTAAGTATAATTTTCATTATGGATTTTTGTGTTCTAATGAGTAATTAAGAATATTTAAAAATCGTAATATTTTTTATTTTCATAAAAAGCAATCACTTTGTGGTTTGACATATATTAATTGTTGTAAAATAATCACTTTGTGGTTTGACATATATTAATTGTTATAAAATAATCACTTTGTGGTTTGACATATATTAATTGTTATACAATAATCACTTTGTGGTTTGACATATATTAATTGTTATAAAATAATCAATTTGTGGTTTTACATATATTAATTGTTGTAAATAATCACTTCCTTTGTGGTTTGACATATATTAATTGTTATAAAAATAATCACTTTGTGGTTTGACATATATTAATTATGGTGCACACCAATTTGTGGTTTTATATATTAAATTGTTATACAATAAATTACCTGTGTGGTTTGACATATATTAATTGTTATACACAATCACTTTGTGGTTTGACATATATTAATTTGTTATAAATAATCAATTTGTGGTTTTACATATATTAATTGTTTTAAAATAATCACTTTGTGGTTTGACATATATTAATTGTTATAAAATAATCACTTTGTGGTTTGACATATATTAATTGTTATAAAATAATCAATTTGTGGTTTTACATATATTAATTGTTATACAATAATCACTTTGTGGTTTGACATATATTAATTGTTATACAATAATCACTTTGTGGTTTGACATATATTAATTGTTATAAAATAATCAATTTGTGGTTTTACATATATTAATTGTTGTAAAATAATCACTTTGTGGTTTGACATATATTAATTGTTATAAAATAATCACTTTGTGGTTTGACATATATTAATTGTTATAAAATAATCAATTTGTGGTTTTACATATATTAATTGTTATACAATAATCACTTTGTGGTTTGACATATATTAATTGTTATACAATAATCACTTTGTGGTTTGACATATATTAATTGTTATAAAATAATCAATTTGTGGTTTTACATATATTAATTGTTGTAAAATAATCACTTTGTGGTTTGACATATATTAATTGTTATAAAATAATCACTTTGTGGTTTGACATATATTAATTGTTATACAATAATCACTTTGTGGTTTGACATATATTAATTGTTATAAAATAATCAATTTGTGGTTTTACATATATTAATTGTTGTAAAATAATCACTTTGTGGTTTGACATATATTAATTGTTGTAAAATAATCACTTTTGGTTTGACATATATTAATTGTTATAAATAATCAATTTGTGGTTTTTGTTATATTACCTGTTATACACAATCACTTTGTGGTTTGACATATATTAATTGTTATAAAATAATCAATTTGTGGTTTTACATATATTAATTGTTGTAAAATAATCACTTTGTGGTTTGACATATATTAATTGTTATAAAATAATCACTTTGTGGTTTGACATATATTAATTGTTATAAAATAATCACTTAGTGGTTTGACATATATTAATTGTTATAAAATAAGCACTTTGTGGTTTGACATATATTAATTATTGTAAAACAATCACTTTGTTACAAACCACGATCTGATATTATTTATTTATTTTTGCTATATTTTATTTGTATTATTTAATTGCCTAATATTTTGTTGGCTTTCTTTTTTGTATCCTTTCGCATTATATTGTTTTCCGTAATAATAATAATAAGAGTTAATTTCAATAGCGCAGTTGTGTGAAGGTTCACCTCAAGTGCGCTTTACACTAACTAACATAACCTAATATAATTGTACAATAACAGATATGCTACATAGCATATCTGTTATTATAGTATATATATGTGCAAATTAAAACCATGATTTAAAATACTCATGAGCAGCAGACCCACTTACAAGCACAATTTAGAATAAACTGGAGGTATAAATAATCAAATGTACAAATGTCAAAGAACAAGAAAATCTACACAAAATAACCTAACCTAATATAATTGGAAAATAACATATATATTACATGCATACGAATTAAAGCTACAGTTTAAAACATTCACGAGTTGCAGATATATATTTTAAATTGGCTATCTCTTGAATTTATTTCCATATTAGTATTAATAATAAAAATAATTTCTTTTTAATTTCTAATATAAATTTGTTATTCAATGTTTGAAAATAATTCTTCATTAAAATTTTTGATTAATTACTTACCTTCTTTAATAAATTGTTGTTTATGTTTATAATTCGTCTATCGTGTTCTAATTTTTATCACTTGTCTATACGTGACATTATTATTTTTAATATTACTCCTGATGAAGAAAGCATCGCTTTCGAAACATGTAGATTATCTTTACATTATTAAAGTGGTAAATACCAAGTATATTATTTAATTAATTTATTAATAATGACGGCACAAAGTGAAAACCAATTGTTTGAAGAAATTATAAAAAAGATTCATTTGACGGCATTACACATCCGGTTGGTGTAATTAAACTAGGTGTAATTATTTCCTTTTGTAATTTCGTCCATCTTTAAATTGGTCCGTGTGTAATTCTGGCAGTATAATATTGGTACATGAAATTCTTTCCTTCTGTAATTTCGTCAATGTTTAATTTGGTCCCTGTGTAATTCTGGCAGTGTAATATTGGTACGTGAAATTTACGCCTGTATAATTCTGTCTTCTTGCTGTATTTTTCATTTGTCCCAAAATCAAAAGATTTTAAGAAAAGATAGTTATAATTCGGCTGAAGTCGACAAGAAAATGCTTAAAGAGTTTGTTCAGAGAATAAGCAATACATCCTAAGGCTAAATTAAATGTGATACGCGATGAACTCTTTGTTGGCGGGTGTACGTACGGAATATGAAATGGAATAGATTGTTATTGTAAAAGCTCAAGTCCCCCAGGAAACTTATAAAAATATTGCAGATGTTAGTTTTACAATAATAAATTATATTTTTATAAGTTTCTTGAAGGACTTGACCTTTAAATATACAGTAACAATTTATTAGCGACGATGTCAGGAAACTGCTTTTTAAGACATCTTGCCCTGTACACATCTGAACTGTGATCGCAATACTCAGCAGCGCAATGGATCAAGCTGAGGGTGTGCCACAACAACGCATACAGGCAACTTCTGCAGTGCCTCTACGATGTTCACTCAAGGGGGAGTCCACCCATTCCCCGCCTTACTTCGCCACCGACTAGCCAGCTTCTGGGGCAGGATACGGAAGTCAACCAACGCCATTGTCGTGGCTGCACCCGAATTGCTTAGCTCTCCACTCAATGAGCGATGGATGCAGATGACGCGACTACCACCCTGAAAGACGATCTCTTAAATTAAATTAAATTAATTTAATTTATTATGTGTTATTGTTAACTATCATATTTTTGATTTTTTATTCTATTTTTTATTTTGATCAAATTATCTTTTTTGTAGTTATTTTTATTTTTATTTTTTTTCTTCTGATATATTTTATTTTATTATATTCATTATTTGTATTTATTTCATCTAATATGGCAGACTGGGTGGATAGTGCAAAATCCACACAGTCTTGCTTGATTAAAAAACTTAAATAAAAAAAATTACATGTAATATTCCGTTAAAAGTGGCATTTTTAATAAAATATTTAAACTAGCGCCACGTGTGAGTGCGCATTACGTTTTGTTGAGCCGTAAGAGTAACTATTTACTAAATAATGAAGGAATTTTCTTGATGACTGCAGGAAAAAACAATTAAATGCTCACGTACGCCTCGCTCTGCGATAAATTACCGAGACTTCTCAGCCACTTCTCGATCAATGCTCCGCAGGCGACACCCGACGACAGCCCATGTTTTAGTTATCTCTGGCAGTGATGAACTAGGTGATCAAATGGACCTACGTGCCTTCGAGGGTGGCTCCACTAATTGTGTGACACTAATTTTAATGAAGACCCACTTTACATACCGAGCGATGTGGAAAATGTTTTATGAGAAAAAATTCAAGCAAACTTAGACAGGCACTCCCGCATACATGTGAATAAATTTTAAACACAATTTATTTTGCTTGTTATTCACTCTCAGCTCTAGACATCTATTTGAGATTTTTAGCATCCGCATTCAGAAATACTATGTACATTTAACAAAATTCCCTTGAAAACTTGAAGGTTTTACGCATGTGAAAAAATATGTTACTTTTGGAGATAATCTCCATTCAGATGTATAGCTGAAAACGAAAATCTATGCTGATGATGCGGTGCTGATTGCTAACAGTATGGAAGATCTACAGTCCCTCGATGAGTCCCAGATGAACGAAGTAAGTATGTAGAATGAGCTAATGATGAATGTAGTAAGTCTAAAGTCATTGTGTTTGAAAGAGAGAGTACGAAAACAGTACGAAATATGGTGTGAATGATGAATACTTGGAGCAGGTCGATGAATTTTTGGGAAGTATGTTTACGAGAGATGGAAAGACTGATAGGTATATTGAAATAAGGGTAAATGCAGGAAACTCCATTGACGGTTGGCGCTAACAATTGTCCAAAGAAGCGAAGCTAGCAGTCCACAATGGAGTGCTGATATCAACCCTGATGTATGGCAGTGAGGCATGGAACTGGCAGAGGAAGGTATACTGTATGGTGTAGAGATGAAATCTTTCAGACGAATGTGTGTTAAAACAATGTATGATTGTGTAAAAATGTTGAGATTCCCAAAGAATGCAAGGCAGATGTGAGTGTAATGAGTAAGATTACGAAAGGGACGCTTAGCTGGGGTTCGGGTATGCAGAGCGAATGAAAAAAGAAAGGAGTGTAAGGAGAATATATGGCGCGAATGTGAATGGAAGAAAAAGACGGGGACCCCCGAGGAAGACATGGCACGATCAATTGAATTAAATACTTGAGTCGGGCCATGTCAGAAGTCGGGATAACAAAAAGAGAATGTATGAGTTGTTGTACAAATGTGAATGAAGCAAGAAGTGCATGCCAAGATCGAGTTGTTTTGCGGTCTGTCCTATCTGCCTACCCTGCGAGGAAACGACGTAATGGTTAGTTAGTTAGTTAGTAAATATATGAAATTCCGTTGATAGAATTGCAAGTGCACATGTAAAAATTCACATCTTTTCTTTAAATGCTACTTGAGTCAGTTTAAGATTTTTTTAATATTAAATACATCGTATTTTATTAAATATTTTTAGCACGATCGCTTACGCCCTAAAAATAGGTTCTATTATTGCGCTCTGTCTTTCTTCCGTATTAACTTTTTTTTTCAAATAATGTTCAGTTTCCGCTCGGAGGGTATTGCCGTGAGTGTGACATCTTCATTCTGGTATTGCGCTGTTATTGCTTGGATTGTTATTGGTTATTCAGTGGACCCTACCAAAGATTGTGCTTTGTTTTACGTTCTTTGACATGGGTCCCAAAAACCATCACTGGCATTTAGTGTTAACGAGGCGATGCCACGGGAGGAGAGGTGAGTAACTGAAAATTGTTTGAAAAGGAGATATATCAATACGGAAGATAGAGGGAGCGCGCCAATATAAATGATGCTTAGAGCGTACGAGATTGTTTAAAAAATATTTAATAAAACACTACATATTTAGAATAGAGCAAAAATCTCAGGACTACTGACGTAAATGGCATTTAAAGAAACGCTTTGATTTTTTCCATACTTATAATATGTTAAATATCAGAACCACACCTGTTATTTATATTTTTAGGAGCGTAGTGTATGATTTTTCTATCGAGATAATATCGCATTCAACAAGACAACTGAATAGAGATTATCTTGAAAAATAACATATTTTCTTAAGTGCATAAAATCTTGAAGATTTCTAGGGAAATGTTATAATATGTACACAGAAATTCTGAATGCAGAGGCTTACTAGTTTCCCGAACAGTGTAAGGCAAGTATTAGAATTTTTAAACATTAAATAATGAATCCTCGTTTTGTTCCCAATCAAACCGCATCTCTGAATACGTTACCCGTAAACGATGTTTCTGCTGAAATATATTAAGTTATTTTTTTTTTTACAATAACTCCACACAGGAGTTCCTGAGGGAAAAAAATTCCCCCAATGCCTATATCATCTTTGGGGATGCTGTGTGGAGGGTCTTTTAGAGCATAGGAAGGAGTGAACCTGGATCTTGAAGAGACCCACGTTGTAGGAGGGAGGAAAGACAGAGGTCGGCAGATCATTCCACAGCCGCGCTGTTGAACACAAGAACGAGTTGTAGAAGCGACCCGTTCTCATGTGACAAATGTCAACCGTGTGCAAATGTTGGGCGCACGTTTGTCGTATTTCCCAACTGTGCACCGGTGCCGAAGGGATCAAATACGCTAGTTTCTCAGAGCATCTTCCATTAAAATACCGGTAGAACAAGGACAGCATTCCCACCTGACGTCTGTGCTCCAAAGATTGCAATTCGTTTGTTAAGATAAGCGAATCTATCAAACGGACCGCCCGTTTCTGCACAGAGTCAAAGGTTTTTTCCAGATATTTTGGGGCTCCCAACCAGAGGTGGCTGCCAAATTCTACAGTGGGGCGCACTTGCGATTTGTACAGGCTCAGCAGTTGTGTGTACTATTAAAGTATCTGCGGGCTCTGTATAATACGCCCAGCTTCTGAGAAGCTAACTTTACGTTGGCTTCGATGGATCCCCCATACCTGAGCTGGTCACTTAGAGTTACATCAAGCATATCAATTGAAAGGTTTGTTGGGAAGATTGCTTCCATTAAAGGATACTAGATTGTCATTTCGATCCCTTTTAGACGTAATGACGTAATCAAACATGATTGGTCTTTGAAACATTAAATTCTACGAGGTTATTTTTACCCCAAGAGGAAACCCTCTCGAGGTAACCGTCCGTTCTCTGCTTCAAAGCCGTTGGAGTTTGGAAGTAGGAATTTGAGTTCATGAAGGTACTTTGGATACGCAAACTGCGATATCAACTTCACCACGAGAGAGACAACAATCTCTTTAGTCAATGTTTGTTGCATTGAGCGACTGTCTGTTACGGTAAAATATGTTCTTGAAATCGACAAAAAAGTTTCATTGTAAAATTTTTGTGTACAGTCCAAGGGAACATTTCTCCCTCTTCCTGTGTCAACTGTAGTTAGAGATGCATAAATGGGGAGATAATCTTCTCTACCCAGTGACCGGACTGCCTATTGCTACTGTAGTACTATCTTATATTTAAGCCCGCTCATTAAAAAAATATTGATGAATTATAAAACATTATAATAATGTAATTTGCATTTGACTTACACGTCAGCCCGGGTACAGGAGTTTTACTTACGCCACTGTTTCTACTCTAAAAAAGCAATGAGCTTATCACCCTGGTCTTTCCCACTTTCTTCCGTATTTTCCTCTTCGTCATACCAGCAGTTTTAATGTCTCTCGTCGACATATGGTAAATCTTACGATATCTCAGATGACGAAATGACGATCCTCTTAATACACACTCACACATATCATATTATATTATAGATACATGGATGCTGTATTCATGTAGCATTCAACTAATGCGGCGTACTATCATCGCCATTGACATAACATTCACACATAATAATAATTGCGGACAGCTCACGCCTCTTGCGCTGGATCCATATATAATTCTGAATATTCCGATGAGCGTATCCTATTGAATTGAGGAGTACGCTGTAACCTTTGGAATAAGGATCTCATTTTTTGCAATGGGAAGTGACAAAGGAACGAAGCATTTCATTTATTGGAACAGCAAACACATAATTATTATGACGACAGCTAACGGCATTACTATTCAGAATTGATACATTGCTTGAAACGGCTTTAGCCGTGTTGGGTAACCAGATTTGAATAACCAGGTTTTTTACAATTTTACCCTTCTCCATCTCCTTCTATTTTCGACTCCTTTCAGCCTCGCAGCATACATCAATTTTTAAGCATCGCATAGTCCCACTGGCTACCAACAGGTGGGACTCTTTCGGAGTATTCGCATGAAAAAAATATCTCTCTAGCACTCCAATTCATAGTCATCTCAAAAATCCAGAAAAATACGTAAGAATCATGAATATGAAGGAGATATAATACTTAGAGCGTGAGCGATGGTTTAAAGATTATTTAATAAAATACCACATATCGAGAAGTAGCATTTAAAGAAACGATGCGAATTTTGTTCATACGAGTACCTATGACACGTTAAATAGCAGAACTCACCTGTTATTTATATTTATCGGAAGATACTTTGAGATTTTTTTCTATCCAAGAAATTTCGATTACATGTTACTTTTTCAACTAAACATCTGAATGGAGATTATATAAAAAAATACCTTTTTTATATGCATAAAAACTTAGGAAACCAGGGAAGTTTGTAATACATCGAATTTCTAAATGAGGAGGCTTTAAGTAAACACGAGGGTTGTCCGTAAAATAAGGTGCTGCGGTCGCGAGGAATGATTTTACGCGCGATTCGGCAACACTGGCGTTTAGCCCGGTCCCCCCACTCCAAATCCCCGCCACGGTGCACTCTCTGCGACACTCTCGTATCATAGTAACAGCGCGTGAATAGTCCAATGGACAAAAAGTCCCAGCGCCGAAAGCTTTGCGTCCGTGTGAAAAAGGCTTTATATAGTAACCGAAGTTTAAAATTCATGTCCCAAAAGCAATTCGGTTTGCCGTCTCAAGAAACGGAGGCGCTCACCATATCCCCTGAGAATTGTGTGTTTATCGCTGTAGGCATCTTTAATTATTCACCCGCTTCTACTGGGCTACGGTCACTTTTTATAATGCGATCAATTATCGTGACTATCCATCTTTCGTTCTCGCGCTCCGTACGTGCTGTCGACTGCTGACCACGTGGCCACCGATCTCTGATCACTGTTCACTCTCGATCTTACGGCTATTTGAAGACACGAGGGGGGATGTGATCCGGTAGTCAGTGTAGTCACTACCCAAATCAATTAATTTCACCAAGAATATTTGCTTTCTAAAACGCTCAAAAAAACTATTTATTCACTTCTAATTTTGAAACTGTCTTCATGGTGGGATTTCATTTTAAAATGAATTTGTTTATTAAAAAAACTTTTGTAACTTTCTTCCACTTTACCAACGTTTATTTTAGACCGGACCAGTATCACCCTATAACGAGTATCTTCTGACTGGTAGAATTTAAACTAAATCCATAGATAAATGATTTGAATATACGAGTTTGTTCAAAAGAAAAGGTGAATTTAGATTTTTTTCGAAAAGTATTTATTTATTCATCAATATCCATTTTCTCCCCTTCAAAGTAATCCCTCTCAGATATAATGCACTTATGCCAGCGCCTCTTCCAATACTCGAAGCACTTCTGGAATGCGCTTTTCGGTATGGCCATCGGCTCGTTCTTCGATTCTGACTTTATCTCATCAATTGTGGCAAAACGCTTTCCTTTCACTGGTCTCTTCAGTTTCGGGAACAGGAAAAAGTCGCAGTGAGCCAAATCTGGTGAATAAGGTAGTTGAGGCATGATTACGGTGTTGTTTTTGGCCAAATAATCACGAATAAGCATTGATATGTGAGCTGGTGCATTATCGTTATGCAAAATCCATGATTTGTTTTTCCACAATTCGGATAGTTTGAGCCGTATTGCTTCACGCAAACGTTGCATCTTGTAGTATTCCTTATTAACCGTACGACCTGTTGGCAAGAACTCATGATGCACCATGCCATTGTAATCGAAGAAAACAGTGAGCAAAACCTTCACATTTGATCGAACTTGGCGTGCTTTTTTCGGTCTTGGCTCTTCTGGCCGCTTCCATTGGGATGATTGGGCCTTGGTTTCGACGTCATAACCATATATCCACGTTTCATCACCAGTTATGACCCTTTTGACCAAATCTGGATCGTCGTTGACGTCATTCAACAACTCCTGAGCGATACTAATGCGACGTTGCTTTTGCTCAAATTTTAGCAATTTCGGAACAAACTTCGCTGCCACACGTTTCAAGCCCAAAACATCCGAAAATTTCATGGCATGAGCCGATTGATATGCCAACATCCTTTGCAACTTCCCTAATAGTGGTTCGACGATTTTCCAAAACCATTTTCTTCACTGTTTCGATGTTTTCTTCGTTTGTTAACGTGGTTGCAACTCCAGGACGCTCATCGTCATTAACATCTTCTCGGCCTTCTGTGAAGCGCTTGTACCACTTATAAACACTTTTTTGAGACAAAGTAGACTCGCCGAATGCCACAGTCAACATTTTAAGTGCGTTGGAGCACTTTATTCCATTTTTAACGCAAAATTTAATACATATTCTTTGATCCATTTTTTCAAAAGTAAAAAATCGAAGAACACACAAAAACGTGACTAACCTTTCCAGTTGTCAAAAACAAACCACTAATCCAAAATGGCTGATAATGCTAACATATAATAAACATATGTGTACCAACATAACAAAAAAAATCGACAATGGAATGTACACAGCCCGTGAAAATTCAAAATTCACCTTTTCTTTTGAACAAACTCATATATGTTTCGAAAGCGATGCCTTATTAATAATGACGCCACAAATTGAATACCGTTCTTTTAGGCAAGGGGGCTTACTCTTGGCATAAATACTATTGTTTTTCCTGATCAAGAGAGCTTTGTTTCTGAAAAATGTAGATATTTATTGTTTACAGTGGTTTAAACAAAGTAATACTTATTAATTTAAAGTTACAAAGATTTTTAAAATCAATCACTTATTTATTATCACAATTTTTATTTGTTTTTTGACGAAAGACAAACATTCCCGGATTTCGAAAAACCTGACAAAATTTGAATTCCTTCTACCTCCATCATTACAGGATGAAAATGTTGCTGGTGGAGTGATGAAGGACTTGGCTAGAGGATTGAACCCTCGATGTTTGGATGGGAATCCGATGCATTTGTCAGCTCGGCTGCTAACTGTCCTAATTAAAATATTCGGTTGGTTAGATCGATAAGACGTTTTGTAACCTACTATGAAACACATAAATCTGAATGTACGAAAAAGAAAATAACTATCTATCTGTGATGTCTGACGTAATGAAATATGCAGTATATTCCTCTTGAATTTCAATGTCAATTAGAGTATTTTCAGCTTGTAAACTCTACAGTAAAGCAAGTATCGTAGGTATCTATCTTTTATTTTTATATGAATACCGCATAAGAGTCCCAACTGCTTCCAACCGTCTGGAGCCAGTGAGACTATGGCATTCCCAATTGGGGAATGTTGTGAGGATGAAGGTATTGGGGAGGGGAAGGAGAAGGGGAAGAGGGAGGTGAGGAAATACCTGGCTATTCAGATTTGGTCACCAAACACGGCTAAAAGCCATTTCAAGCAACGTTTCAATTCTGAAAGGTGGTCTTACACCGGGGCGATACTGAGAGTATCTTCCACTCTGGAAATCTGTCACTGGAAATCTATCTATCACACATTAAAAATAACATGTTATTTTTTTTAAGAATACTTAAATTAATTATTTACAATGGGTACTTGTACCCGCTAAGCCACTGCAAGTAGCTTGTCAGCGGGAGTTTAGTTCCACAATATTATATAATACAACAATAAATAACAATCATCATACAAATGTACACTTTGAAAATTATAATAAAAAAATATATGAAAACAGCAGTTTTGTTATAGAGATACTGGACTCCAATGACATAGTATCGATTTAAATAATATTATAAAAATATCAAAATATCAGCAAGTATTAAACACATTGAGAAATAAAAAAAAACAGTAGAACAGTTTGGTTACAGTAAGGAGAGACTTAATATAATAATGGCACTTAAATAATTTTAAAGATATCCGCAGCTATTAAGGAGATATACAATCATGGAGACCGTCATATTTGTTACCATCAATACACAAGGTTACTTTCCAAAAGTAACAGTAACATCCTTTTCATCAAACCACCAAACTAGGCACATGTCCACTATCCGTATGATCGTGGTGATAGCTTGATTATCTTGTCATTGGAATTTAATAATACATAGTAAGTAAAATATTCATTGGTATTCATAATAAATTAATGTTATGACTAGTTTCTTGATGATAAAGATATGTGGAATTCAATTAAGATATTCACTGGGAAAAGGGGATACATAGTGACTGCCAACTAACGGAAGTGGAAATACGACTAATCATAGTAAATAATTATCCAGTTCTAATAAAAAAATCCTAGTAATATTCCAATCAATTCGGAAAATACGAACAGTAAGCAGAGACTGACAGTTCTAAATGCCTTTTTTTTAATTTACCTGTTTTTATTATTACTATTTACTTATTAATATTTTATTAATACTATATGGAATCATCCCAATGGAAGCGGTCAGAAGAGCCAAGACCGAAAAAAGCACGTCAAGTTCGAACAAATGTGAAGGTTTTGCTCACTGTTTTCTTCGATTACAATGGCGTGGTGCATCATGAGTTCTTGCCAACAGGTCGTACGGTTAATAAGGAATACTACAAGGAAGTTATGCAACGTTCGCGTGAAGCAATACGGCTCAAACGATCAGAATTGTGGAAAAACAAATCATGGATTTTGCGTCACGATCAATAAAATATATATTTTCATTCCATTTCACTACATCTTCGATTTTATCTATTTCTTTTTTATGATTTACACATTTTTGTCTTTCTTTTTTTTTCTACATATGTACAGGGGCGGCTAGTGACTTTTTAGTGTGCTAGAGAATAATAAAAAAAGAAGATATTATCTTAAAACGATTTTGTTAGTGGGTTCAATTTGGTCAATTGAAACTCCTTACAATTTCGTAGAAAGAAATTAATTATTTTCAGCCACAAAAACATCAATGATGCAGGTTTTTCAATCTTAGTACGCCGAAAGGTCACGAGCCGTCCCTGCATATGTATATTATAGTTATTGCATTATATTAACGACAAAGGTAGATTGTGTGTAATTTTTCAAGTTTTTCAAGAATTGCTCATTGAATATTTGAAGGTGGACATTTTATTATCACCTTCCGTTGATTGTTATGACCAACTGAATTAATGAGCTAACAAGTTTCTCATCTTGGACAAATACATGGGAAAAATGTATTTAGTTTCTTTTTACGGTACGTTTTTCTTAGGGTAGGCACACTTTTTCAGCCTTTGTTTTAAAAGAAACGTTACGTAAATGCTGTGATAGATTGTCCTGTGTGATGAACCAGAAAAAAACACACACTAAACTTACCTCAATGCAACACTAAGTAAAAAAAACACGTTTATTCATCGCGCTTCACAAATTTTTAACACTTCATACATTGAGTTTGACTTATTTAACTTAGTTCCTATCAATTTCAAACCTAAATTCAATAAATAACATTCACACAATACATATTAGATAACATCCTTTCCTTTCTCCTCCCTCCCACTGTCCTAACCCCATAGGCTAATCTTGTAACTTTTCCTTTTAAATCGAATAATTTAAATACTCAATTGAAAACCTTTAATTAGTTATTTTTTACATATATTTATCATACTTAATAATTATTGTGCTTAGCAGCTTTGCTTGTTTTCCAAATAAAATAAAATACACGTTGACATGATGGGGTCATTGGGGTTCAGTGGAAAACAGATAACTTAGTTGAGTGTCGATTTTTTTTATTAATTCACAATATAAAACACATTCTTAACTTGGTAGGTATTGTGGGTTTCACTTAATCACACGAACTGTTTCTACATGTAATCTGCACACGCTCCAGTGGGGAGATTACCAGTCGTCTCGATGTTGGTGTTGAAAGTCTCGGAGAGCAGGTGGTACTTCCGGTAGTGTGAGGTTTTGGTGCCGGGTGGACACGGGGCTCACTTCCGCTTGACGAACGGTTTTAGACGGTTCAAGAGGAGGGTCGGCAGGAGGCCAGAAGCGCTTGACTGCTATCTGGTGGTGATTCCTACGGCTGTGGGTATGCGTCTTGATGGAACCACGGCGTCGGAGGGCAGGAGGCGAAAGGCACTGGACTGCACTCGGGTGGGCGTTTAGGTTCGGCGGTTCTTGGCAAGTCGGTTGATATTTCTTCCCGCAGCGTCTCAAGCTGGGGAGGAAAGCGGCACGCTTGCTTTGTAGGAGACGGAGTCCGCAACAACGACGACTGACCCCACTGACTCACTCCACTGACCTTGCTTCGGAGAAAGTCTGTCGTTTTTATAATGTCCTAACATGACGTCGGGTTTCTTCAGACTATCGGTCCTGTAACTGGGTGACTTGTGATTGATTCATTGTTGCTGACCAAGTTAATCCCCTTACCTGCTCGCTTCTTCTGGCAACTGCAAAATTCCCGTAATTTTAAGTCGGGCGTTTGTACATTAGCCGCAGGTAGGCAGACCTCGGGTACCGTTTTAGGAATTAGGATAGCTCGGTGTTTCCCGTACTTATTACTTGTATCAATGTAAAAAAGTTCAATAAACAAAAAAATTATTTACGTTTTTTACTGCTAAAAAAAATATTGTTGGTTGGAAACCGCCTCGAACACCATGAGCGCGGTGTGTGGACACAGCTAATCATGTATTATGTCTAATTAGAGGTAAAAAAAGAATAAATACTTCGTGTAATTATTTTTATAGTCAAAAGAACTGTCTGCTGCAATTATGTAGTTATATTATTATACCACTGCTACAAGAATCATAGATTATGTACATGATGATTCGCATGCGCTAGCCTTAAAATGAATATACATAAAGTAGGTAGGTAACTCTCAAGTGTGTGGATTATTTTTGAGAAAAAAAACTGAGAGAATGCGGATAATCAGCGTTTGTTTACTGGATCCTTAATGTATTTTCTCATCGTTCGCTAAAGAATTTAGAAAATGCAAATAAATTATGCCGCACGGCGTCTCGCGATGCTAATTCTGGGCGCAAAGTGAACCTGCGCGAGTCATACGCAATGAGCTGCCCCACCGCGCAGTGCTGCAGGCTCCATCCATGATCCATGTCCACCGTCGTACTCGGTCCACCTGCATCATGCGCAGTGCGCAGCGTCTAGGACCACTCGAACAGCATCATACATATGGAACACACAACTCGCTAAAAATCAGTATTGGAATTCTAAGTTGTACTTTTGACTGTCCTACTAAAAATTCGCCAACATATTGGTGATTCTTTTTTTTTACGGAACATTCTGCGGCGTATTTCTAGGTCAACGAATTTAGCTCTCTATCCAGTGGTGGTTGGTGATTTTTTTTTAATGGTAAACATTCCCGTAAAGAAGATAATATTAACAAATCTGAATGAAATACGAAACAAAAAAGATACAGAAAATAAAAAAAAGTAACGCAAATGAAACTCGAAGCCAGATCATCTAGTTTTACCGGGACTGGCGTTACTACCAATTGAGGTATTGAGACCTAATTATTTTCTGTCACTTTTATCGATCTCATATCTCAATTTTAACATTATAACTACAGCTCAACTTTTCTTCTGTAACCACAGAGAACAAAATGAATTCTCTAAAACAGAGCAATGCGAATAATACTAAAGCGAAATAGATATTCAAAAGTAGCTAAAATGTTAGAGGAATTAAATTGGGTAACGGTGAAACAAATGCTGACATTGAACGTAATGATTTTTATACATGAAATATGAAACAACTTGTTATTTTTCTAACATGGACATTCACAGACTTAATACATGAACTTGTAAAGAAATTAGACTACTGAAAAAGAACAAAGCCAATACGCAAAACAGTTTATTTTATAAAAGGATGAAATGTTATAATGCTCTGCCGGTCCCAAACAAAATTACAACAATAAATAAATTTAAAATATATTATTGTATGAAGCAATAACTCTGTGGTTATCCATTATAATCAAACGAAACAATCAAATTTTGTTTTAATCACATTTATTTTTCACGCCTATCGGTTTTGGAACAACCGTTCCATCACCAGGGCAAATTTTATACTTTATATACATTGCCCCGACGATTGAACAGTTGTTCTGAAACCGGTAGGCATTTAAAATAAATGTGGTTAAAACAAAGTTTGAGTGTTTCATTTGATTAAATTTAAAATAGATTGAAAAAAACTACATTGGGTTAAGCATGAAAAAAACCCAAGGAACGATACCGACAATAAACGACTTTTCAATTTGCATAAAAATCCCTTTTGTGCAAACCTTCTAAATTTGTGCAAAATCCTTTTGCACAAATTTGAATTCCCGTGGTTGATGCGATGGTCTGGGTTCAGTGAGTGGTGGCAGTCCGGGAGCCCCCCGTCCAGGGTCAGCGGTGGTCAGAATGAAGAAGAAGGCAAGTCGGTAGAAGCAGAGCGAGGCGGGGTAGTCGAGGTAGAAAAGTGTTGTCGGGGCGAGAGTTGCTGGCTGACTAGTTAAATCTGGTTTTCGCAGGCTACTTATAGTCACCTACGAAACGTTTGGGATTCGGGACTCTCAGAGCTAACGCGTTCTACGCATGTCCGACGAGCAAGCTATCTCGCCTCTTCCTTACATTGCCATCTTGCTCTGACGTTTTTTTAAGTCATTCACATTCAGAAGCGGTCAGTGAGAACACATTTCTCACAGACCGTGAAACATAGATTGACAAAGGGAGGGACTCGGTTGATTTGTGGACAGCGATATTTATTTTCCATATGGCCTAACTACTTAACAAAATAGACATAGTTTATGCAAGTATAATAAAACAATTATGTTTAGCAAATGGACGCGTTAAAAACATTTTGGGAGAGGCGAACACGTCAGACACAATTATCATTAGCCATATGTAAAGAACGCAATAGTACATAAGTTACAATAATTAGTTACATGTAATAGTATATACGTTATAATTAGTTATTTTGTAAACTTAAATGTACAAATAAAAAAAATAAAAAAATTAAGAATGATTAGAATGATCTTCAATTTATTTATTTATTCTTAAATTTAAACAAACAAAAAAAAACATCTCACTAGGACAGTCCTGTGTTGAGATGAGCGGCTTTACAATTTTAGTGAAACGATATATTGTATTTATATATATATTTTTAAATAACATAAAAGTTATTCAGACTATAAACGACTATAAAATCTACAGTAAATCTTTAAGATGGATAGATTGAAATAATAATAATTTCATTGTAATCCAATTAACCATCATAAAGTATTTCTGTTCCAATTAGCCACGATCATAGGGTGACCATATTTTTGTTAACAACAATTAATTAATTAATTCCCATATTTTCGTTCAACGTTCCCTTTTTTATTTTCTGTGTCTTTTTCTGTTTTATGTTTAATTGAAATTTGTTAAAATTAAGGTTTGTAAACTTATATAGGTTATTAAAATAAATTTAATATTCTGTAAGATCAAATAATTTTTAAAATATCTTTTATTGGATTGCACCTCTCTGTCTTCATTTCCTCCCGGCCAAGTGCCAGTGGCGGGGCTGACTGCTGACCTTGTCAAGGCCTCTCGATAATGTTTCCATATTTAATTTTCCCACCACCTTACGCATTTATCGTGCAGTGTGCGGCATGCCTTCGTAATGGATGCGCTCCTCTGAATGCAATCCCATTTTTATAAAATACTAGCTGATGTGTACCCGGCCTTGCTCGAGATTTTTTTTGAATAAAGGAATTTGTGAATTGTTGCTTGGCGATTAGGTGCCATAATTGATTTCATAGCGAAAGTAACCACCTCTAAACAAAGAAACAAAGAAATATTAATTCGAAAATTTCATGTATTTACAACATTTATTTTTACAAAACGTATTTAAAAAATAAAATTCTTAAGTAGGTACGTACCTAAGTTTTCCTTTTTGAAAATATTCCACCCGAACAAACCTTTTGAATATTTAATCTGTGGCTGACCAGAGTGATATATCAATGGGCTAACCTCAATGTTTTTATACTAATTTTATAACGTTATAGCAACGGTCTTACATATTGGATTTCATTCAAACTACTCTCTAAACCTTCCCGGCACTAATAAGAACAAACTGTCCTATTTTTACCGAAACCGGTACAGTAATTTTCGAGAAATCGAAGACAGACGGACGAACATTCATATTTATATATAGTCTAGCTGAATTACCCGGCGCCCTCCGGGGAATGAATGGTTTGGAATAAGGTTTTGAGATTGTATTACCCCTACCCCTACCCCTACCTAGTAATCTTC
The DNA here is from genome assembly GCA_022606495.2 of Halesus radiatus. Classification (NCBI taxonomy): domain Eukaryota; kingdom Metazoa; phylum Arthropoda; class Insecta; order Trichoptera; family Limnephilidae; genus Halesus; species Halesus radiatus. Next base: position 68,766 of record JAHDVE020009883.1, on the reverse strand, counting down.
CTCGTATTGTGAACGTCTAATGTGTAAAATTTCACCAAGAAATACCAAAATTCTACTTTTAGGGGTGGGAAAAGGGGAAAAGGAAGGTGGTGGTTTTTAGAAACCTCATGTATACAGGGACCTTCTTGTTTTGAAAGTCACATGTGAAAAAAAATATAAAGCCCGGAATAAAAGTGTAGACAAACACCGCTTTCTAGGGACATTCTTCTTTATATAATATATTTTCACAAATTCAAATCCAAATAAACTAATTAACTAATGCGGGGTAGGCAGAGAGGACGGACCGCCGAACAACTCCATCTTGGCATACACTTCTTTTATTCACATTAATACATAGTTTCATACATATTCATATTCCGACTTCTGACTCAAGTAATTGATTCACTTGATCGTGCCATGTCTTCCTCGGACGCCCTCGGCTTCTTCTTCCATTCACATTCGCGTCATATATTCTCTTGACACACCTTTCTCCGTTCACTCGCTCTACATGCTCAAAACATCTAAGCATCTCTTTCTTAATCTTACTCATTACGCTTACATCAGCCTTGCATTATTTACGTTTCTCAACATTTTCACACGATCATACATGGTTTTACCACACATTCGCCTCAAACATACAATTACTTACGTAGAATTTATAAATCGTTATTTAAAACTGAATAAATAATCATCTCATCAGAACACCTTGTTATATTGGTACCATTGTATTTAGAACATCTGACATCATGTGTGCATTCTGTTTTTGAATTAGTATGGACATTTTTATTTTTCGATTTTGTTTTGTATTTTAAATAAGTATTTTTTTAGCTTTGGTGAAATTTAAACTTAATTTGGGTGACTTTATGCTCTATAATTGTTGTTCAAAATAAAAAAAAACTATTATTAATGAAATAAATTAGAGTATTCACCAGCAAACCAATTATCAATACGGGTGTTATGACAATGTTAATGCTCAATACTATTATTTGTCTTAGAGTTAAAGTTTCTAAAAAGGTATATAATTTTATTCATTATGTTTAGTTATGGTTTACTATGAATATAATATAAAATTATTTATTGTAAAGCTCATCCTTGTTGTGACATTTGACATTCTAAATGATTAAAACCGACCGGCCAACAAATAACTCATCTCAATATTTAAAAGCAGTTTTTTACACAATCTTTTGAGTCGATACTGTATGTAGAACAAAATGAAACTCGTGGAAACATGGAAGTATATCATATACATTTACCCCCGAGATGACAACTTGGGAAATGACAGTAATTATTTACATCATTAGAATTAGTGCCAAGTCACTGGAAAATCATGTGACAAATTCTCACACGCAGTTTCCATTCACTTAGTGATCGGCAATAAAATGTAGACATTTAATTAAGCGAAACAATTTTTTTTATCACTATGTCAATTCGGTGCTAACTATGCCTTAATTTTGATTGTTACATTATAATTTTTTCACATTCGAATTTAAAGAAACAGTGCAAAACATCATAATTCGTTTTTTCACGTTTTTAAAATATATTTTTGAACTGTGAATTAAATGGTTATTTCATTATTTAAAATTTATACATTTGCCAGATGAGAACGTCGCTTCTATGAATCGTTCTTGTGTTCGTGTGGAATGATTTGACGGCCTTTATGTTTCCTCCCTCCTACAACATGGGTCTCTTCAAGACTCAGGTTCACTCTTTCCCATCCTCTAAAAGACCTACTACACAGCATCCCTCCCGTGTGGAGTTTCTGTAAAAAAGTTAGTAAATACAATTTTATTCATTTAGTTATACTTTGTGTAAAGTTAATATGAACTATCCTATACTGCAGGATCTAATTTAAAAAAAAATCTTTTCTTGTAATAGACTAAAAATACGATGCAAGTACATGGAGGCATGTATGTAGGAATATATAGTAGAAATTAGTTTTTAGTCTCCGATTCTCACGCGTTTTTTCTAAGTTGCCACCGCCGAGACGCGCAAATGACCTTACATGCAAAATAAAAATTTCGTTTGAAATGTGATCGAATGTGTTGAATTCCTTATTTATGTGATTTGAATTTATAAGACTACAAATTAATCGCCAAGGAGCGATACGGAGGCGTCGTGGAGGCCGAAGGCAGTGTCGATTTATTTCGAGAAGGCTCTATTGAATAACTGCAAGGATAATGAGTAATTAAAACTTATTATTGCAGAAGATGTAATAAAATAATCTAACATTTAAAACACAATCATAAACACAATAAGATAAGGTAATATACCATACAAAATAGTTACAATGTGTGGCATAGTGGCAGTTAAATAATAAGGAAATCCAGTCCATAAAAAAAATTATCAATAATGACGTCCAAATATAAATATCAGTATATTTCGTTTTTTCCAATGTTAGTTTTCATAGTCAAAATAATTTTCAAACTTTCAATTTTTCAAAGGCCGCCAAAACGCTCCAAATCTATGGTCGGTCGGTTTTGAGGTTAGAATGTCAAATGTCAAAACAAGGATGAGCTCTACCGTACATAATTTTATAAAGAATCATAGTAAACCATAACTAAACATAAGTAATAACATTTTGTTCCTTTTTAGAAACTGTAACTCGAAGAATAATAATAGTATTGAGGATTAACATTATCAGAATACCTGTATTGATAATTGGTTTGCTCATGAATACTCTAATTTATTTCATTAACAATAGTTTTTTTTTATATTGAACAACAATTATAGAGCATAAAGTCACCCAAATTAAGTTTAAATTTCACCAAAGCTAAAAAATACACATTTAAAATACAAAACAAAATCGAAAAATAGAAATTTCGACACTAATTCAAAAACAGAATGCACACGTGATTTCAGATGTTCCAAATACAATGGTACCAATATAACAAGGTGTTCTTATGAGATGATTATTTATTCAGTTTTAAATAACGATTTATAAATTCTACGTAAAATTATATATAATAAAAGTTATATATATTCAGAATCGGCATTTGCTGATCTATGTTATATGAATATATATTTTTAAAGTCATAATATTTTTCACTGGAGTTCCTTATTCAGTTGTCTCTGAGGTCGATTATTGAATATCCTGTTAATAGGACTTGACCATTATACGTTATTTATGAAGCTTTTTATTTGTTGACGTCTTCCGTGGCAGAGTGGTTAGATCCTTGGCTCTTGAGCTCAGAGGTCGGCGGTTCAATACTCAGTAAAGTGCATATAACAAATAAACGTCGATGCGGATGACTTCCTCCGTAGCGCAATAATCTATGCTTTCGGCATTGACTCTGGAATTAGCAGATTCAATTCCATGAGTGGAAAAATATATTGAAATGTCAAGGACTTTAGGTCAGGAGAGGTTCTCTAAAATGATGGACCTATTTTTAATTATGGCTTTCACCCATAGTTTAATCAGGTAGATTTTAATAGTACAGATTGTTCTTAAAATCAGTTACTTTTAAACAGGATATAATATTTGGGCAAATAAAATTGAAGCAGATAAATTACAGCGTTAATTTATCTGTTTTTAATACCATCTTTATAAATATATTTTAATAATAAATTGTTATTTTGGGAGGAGTTGAGACTTAGAACACAGAGAATTCTGGTAGGGAGTTTTACCAATTCATGCATAAAGTTTACACATTGGTCATTGATAGGACACTCAAAGAAATTATAGTCCAGAGTGTCCTCTGACCCGAGGTTCGTTTATAAGGTTGGGTTAAAATGATAACAACTCTTCATAGTAAATATATTGTTGCCGCGATAATGAATCTAATCCAATTGACTTAAGATTTAAATAGAACGTATTTACGGACGATGTTATATTTTTACTTTCGTTTGCAATTAGCTAGCGAGTGACGTAATGCATAGTATGTTTACTATACACTAAAGCCTGTTCACGTTCATCCCCGTCACCCGAGAAGATGAATTGCTCGCCGCGCATAGAGGCATCTTTTAATTGAAATAAACATACGAATGACAAGGTTTGTGGTCCAGAGGAAATCAAGTTCATGACTCACTCAATTGTGCGGGATGATTCACCAGCGGAGCCGAGGACATCTCTGTCAGGTGGTGTAATTGCTTTATCGTTTCATTTCTCTAAGGTTGTTGTGAGCAGGTTTAGGATCTTTTTTTCTTTTTTTCCAATCTTCACTATAAAAGCAGACAATCTTTTTGAGTGGTATCTGAAGCAGCAGATCTCTAGAACGGCGAGCAATGAAAATAACCCAATAGGGTATTATTACAAACTATGGATACCTTTAAAAATGCGTGGAAGATTTAAAGTTCATATTTCTGATTATGATATTAATGACGATCTAAAACTGTACGTTCCGAAACGGCTCGAACTAGCTAAAACGCCATTATGATGTACATAACGCCACTGGCTGGTAAGATGGCTGGCATATAATAATAATAAGTTATTTGTTCCAGATAGTTATTTGTTCCAGAAGGTATGCAAGGGTTGTGCAATACAAACAAGTAAATAACAATAGGTACGTAAAAAAAGAAAAATACAGAAAAAGATTATTTAGTCAAATATGCAAAATAAGATCATTCACTAAGAGAAAAAAATGAACAAGTTTATAGTGGATATTTGATGGTCTCTCGTCTTTAAAGGGCCAAAAAGGGAGATTCCATTCATGCAGCCGTGGCAGTAATGATGGTATTCTTAGATCAGCGTACTCTGCACCATAGGCTTCCCACGCGGTGTCGGAGAAGTGCCCTGAAAGAGTGCACTCGTCCTTCCAGGAACATTTCTGTAGCACTGTAGTATTTTGGTAGACGGAATAGTTGGCGATATGCATTATTGTAGGTGACTTTTATCGTTTGCCATTGGGACTCAGTGTAATGCACCCACAATTCTGACGTATTCAGAGATGTTCAGAATGTGTTGAACAGTATTCTTTTTTAAAAAGGCCTTGACAGCATACCTGATCTAACAGATATCACTCTTCTTTATCTCTGCATATCCTCAATGGCCTTCAGGTCGTCTGTAATAATATGTCCCAAGTATTTGACGCTACGAACAACATCCATTTTCCTTCCATGTAGCCATACTGAGGCTATTTGTTTTATCTATGTACCATAGATAAAATAGATAGCCTTCACGAAATACAACAAATAAATATTTCATTTGTCTCACGAACAAATACAGTAATAACATAGTGTAAGTACCATTCCAAATAATTAGCTACAGAGGCAAATATTCAATAACTGATATTTATACTCTAGACACATATTTTAATAATTGTTGATGATGTATGCAATAATCGTCTGTTTGCATTTGTATTCCGAGGAGTTGACTGTGTCGCACACACAGAACAAATATTACAGAGAGATGCCCCAACACGCAAGGGGAAGACACCAAAATATGGGGGCGAAGGGCTAGCTAGAAGTGCCGAAAATTGAAATAAAACAGCAAATAAGTAAAAAGGTTCGGGTTGTTTATAAAAACCGAATGTTTTCTTAGAGTATTTAATTTCACCTTTTCATAAATGTTTCATATTTTGCTTACAGCAGTCAAAATCAGCCAAAACAAACATGAGCGGCGCTGAACTAGGCTGGCACCAAAATGGGTGTCACGTGAAGTTTGCCTCCATCCGTCGAAATGGTACTTAGGGCAAGTCCGTTACTTTAGACGTCAGTATTTGCAGAATATCGTCGGATGTCCACTCACTTATATTTTGCAAGCATGTCTTTCCAGAAAACAACTATAGTACCGTAAATAAGAGATGAAAATATCTCACGTAGTGTTGATTTAACAACAGATTAACAACAGATTGCTATCATTTGCATGCTTCCACGGTTTTACGCTGATGCGCCACGAGTAAGTTTGCATATGAACTATTTCTTAGAATAGAAAATTTCATAGGTGTTGAATTCATATTGCACGTATGGGATTCATTTCGGACTCCCTATGATATATATATTTTTAATACGAGTTCATTGCGCAAAATCGCCACTGTCCATGTTCCACTCCTGTCTTGAAAGCTAGCGATATGCGCGTGAGTGGTGAATGTATGCATCATGTACGACACCGTTTATTATAAAATATCGAAAACTCACTTCTTAATATAATACGAAACAAGTAACACTCAATTAGTCAAGGCGGACCCGTCATTAGGTATTAGAATTAGTCATTTCAATTAAAACAACCAATTTTATTATTTTTAACACCAGCTTCTGAAATGATCTCAGCACTACACCTACCGCGAGCTATGGCATCTCAAATCCCGCAATAAAATAGTGACGTTTTATCGTATTTTAAGATTTAGACAAAATCGGCTTCTAGTATTTTATAAACGAATGTACGTTTTATTGAATTACTTTTTACACATTTCTTTAAAGGTACTTAAATATTAGACTATAGTTAAATTATACTATATATTATTACGTAGTTGATGAGTCTATACTTTTTTGTCATCTCTTTATACTAAACTATTATTCCGTATTAGTAAGGAACTCCAGTGAATAATATAATGACTTAAAAAATATATATTCATACAGATCATCAAACGCCGATTCTGAATATATAACTTTCATTATACATAGAATTTATAAATCGTTATTAAAAATTGTCGCGTACCTTGTCTCATTGGTCAAAAACAACCATGTTATTTTATTGATTGAAAACTCATAAAGTTCACCAAACTATTGAATTCTCCGAGTTTATAACCATATCAGTAATCATATTTTAGAATTTGATATAAATAAAGGTTTAAAATTTTACGTACAAATTCAACCGGTTAACAATTATTAATTAATACATTTGAAATTGTAGATATCAGAAAAAGCGTTAATAGTGAATTAAATTAAATAAATAATCTTTTTTTTTAAATAGCTGTCTCTTAAATTTATTTCAACGTTAATAATAATAATAAAAATAATTTCTAATATAAATGTCATTCAATGTTTAATAGTATTTTTAAGTACCATTTTTGATTAATTATTTACCTACTTTAACCAATTTTAGTTTATGTTTATAATTAGTCTATTCTTACATTATTGTGTTCTAATTATTATCATTTGCCTATACTTATAATATTATTTTTAGTATTCATATATTCCTGACGATGAAAGCATCGCTTTCGAAAGATTTAAATATCTACCTACCTCTCTATTAAGATCAATCTACCACGCTATGATTCACTAACATTTAATATATCTTTCCGGGATCTGGGGATTTGCTACAAAAAATGATTTCAGAGATCCAAGTCATTCAAAATAGAGCCCTACGAAATATTTTTAGTTTGCCATGGGACACACACGTTAAAGATATCTACAGAAACTCCCAAATACTTCCGTTTAATATCATTCCCACCTGCGAAATTACAAACACCATCTTGCGTGTAATTCAACACTCAGCACATACTAACAGAACACTCAATTACAATCACGACGTACACCAACACATCACGAGAAGTCACAACAAACTACACATACCAAAAATACACTCAACAAAATATGGACTAAAATCTTTAGAATACACAGCTTATACACAATGCAATAAATTACCCAACGCTATAAAAAATGCAAGCTAATGTGAAGGGTCTCAGAGTAAGATGCTTAAACTCTATTTTTTGGAGGAATGCCTTAAGGATTAATGTTGTGATGTGTCTCCGTAATGAGTGTAACTATGTGATGTGCCAGTGATGTGTTTCTTTATAATAAGCGTCTCTGTACAATCATATTATAATGTACCAGTGATGCCTTTATTACAAATGCAAAATATGTGTTGTAAATATTGTTTATGTTCTGTGAAGATTAATTATGTATTTTAAATATTATGTGTATTTGTAAAAAACTGTACCGTAGGTTCTGCATTTAATCCCGCAATGAGTTCCTTAACTCTTGGGAATGCAATGCAAATTGTATTGTATCGTTTAATAATTTATTTTTTTTTAAATATGAGATGAGAAAAATAAATCATCGAAAAATCTAGTCTTAGGGGTAGGCAGAGAGGACGGATCGTCAAACAGCTCGATCCTGGCATACACTTCTTGTTTCATTCACATTCATACATCGTCTCATACATTCTCTTCTGTTATTCCGACTTTTGACATGGCCCGATTTAAGTATTTGATTCACTTGATGGTGCCATGTCTTCCTCTGGCGTCCCCGACTTCTTCATCCATTCACATGCGTGTCATATATTCTCCTTAACTCCTTTCTCCGTTCATTCGCTTTACATGCCCAAAAGATTTAAGCGTCCTTTTCTTAATCGTACTCATTACGCTTACATCAGCCTTGCTTTCATTACGAATCTCAACATTTTTCACACGATCATACTTGGTTTTATCCCACATTTGCCCCATAGATCTCATTTCTACAGCATTCCGTCTACTTTCATCCTTCCTCTGCCAGATCCATGCCTCACTGCCATACATCAGGGTTGGTATCAGCATTCCATTATGGATATTAAACAAGCAAAGTAAAATACGTAAGTACCTTCCGACCTACATACCGAAATACATAAGTACCATTCGTCCGGTCGGTGGCTGAGTTGGCATCGCGTTTGGGTCTCACCCAGGCGTCGTGAGTTCAATTCCTCCTCCATTTACGACACAAGCAACATCTTCCGCTCACTGTGATGGTAGTTGGAGATTTTCAAATATTGTCAGGTTATTCGTAGTGAGAGAATATTTGTCATTCTTTTTAAAATAAAATAAAAAACCTATATATTGACTGTAAATTGGTAAAATCTTCTCACAAAATGAAAAATTTAAAAGAAACGATAAAAGATAATAATTTGCTATTCGTAAAACTAATTTTAAATCTTGATTTTAGAATTAACATTTCTTTTCGGAAGTAATGTAAAATCTGGTAATTTTAGATTTAAATTTAAAATTAGCAGATAACCTACTTAATAATCAAACAAATTTATCCTATAGCCCGATTTTATACATGTTTCCTGTGAATCTTCGCTAGCTTATCAATTATTAACTTCCACCTCATGTATCATTATGGATACTACTGATATGTTGCCATCCACCCATTTAATTATTATTATGTAATCAGTTAGCCTATTTCCATTAATAACTGTCCTTTCTTGAATAAACATTGTTGGATTATCTCTCTTTAATAACTTCATTATAATTCCCATTACATTGTCGTATTTACTATCTATTATTATTAATATATGTTAATGTTGTCTCCCTCTTACACACAATGCTTTTCTATGGTTGTCTCCCTCTAATATTTTGTTCTCTTTTCCCTCTCTTTTGTATTCTATCAATTGTATTCTGTAACTATATATATATCTGATATCTCTGTTTTTATTCTTTAGTTATTATATTTGCCCTGACGAAGCTTGAGCCAAGCGAAACCATTTGGCGAAAGTTAAAGTATTTTCGTGGTTTATAACAAAATGTTTATTCTATGAAAATGATTCTATTTGACACAACTTAAAAGCAACATTCCCAAAAAGTGTGGCTTGAAGCGTTTTACCATTTAAAGTCGATATTATATTAAACAAGAAGAAAAAGAAAAACACTGTAAATGGATAAATTAATAATGCTAGTTAATCATGGTATCTATCTACAGTATAAATAAATAGATAGGTACATCAGAACTTTAATCCGGTTCACATGCAAGTGAAACTATCTTAACAAATTACATTCGCGTTTAACTTTCGGTACCAAAGATTAATTATTTAAAACTTAAGTACTAGCTCATCAGTAATAGGATGAATAACAGACCTACATTCTTCTTTGCGTGTTCACTTTCATTCGCACGTCTCATCGTGAAGAACGACTTTAAAATTATAGTAAGATGTTTTAAAAAAAGCAAAATGATTATTCGCATTCTTATTTTTAATATTAGTAATAATACTTGAGGCAAAATCACGCGACTCACTCTGATATATGAACCGGATTGGTTTGAGTGGTCCGTATCAGCGTTGCCATCGTAGAATAAACATTTCCGCTAGAATGCATGTAAATTCCGTCAGATTTCTGTCAAAACTGACTTAGATTTCCGCCGGATATTCTGTCAGATATTCCGTTGATTTTTAGCAGTAAAACCACCTTTCCGATTTTTGTCACTAATCTACCGAATTTAATTTTCGCGACATGACATCACTGATCATCAAATTGCAGTGTAGACGTGATGGTTGGTCATGGTTCCGTTTATTCTTATGAATAGGTGTGACATATTTCAATCAGTATCGACTGATACAATAATTATTTTTGACCGGGAAATACGACCACAAATACATAGGTGTTCAATAAACAAAATAATATCCCGAATTTCCCGGGTTAAGGGAATCCTTGCAAGTACCTAGACTAGGCTAAATAAATATTATCCCCGAAGAAATTGCCAGTGCGATAAAATAACGCAATTAAAAACTTTCAATTTTTCCAGTAATTCCAGGTTTTGCCTTAATTTTCTTCAAAAAAATAATTTTATGCGATTCCACCAGTAAATTCGTTCTCCAATAAAGACGGTTAGAAACAAAATTCTCCCGTTTTGGCGGCACTCCAATCCGTTAGAAATGACGGGAAACCCGTCAGGATGCCAACGCTGCTCCGTACCCAAATCACGATGTACGTAAGTGCCTAGTTATAGACACTTTTTTTTGTTACTTACATTGTTGATAAATACAAACCCGCTAGAATTTAGCGAAGTAGGTTAATCGTTCTAAATAACACAAACAATAGAGCTCTTAATCTGTGTTATGATAAACGATCTGTTTGCAAATTCCATTAAACTGTGTCAGATGGTGATTTATCTTAATTTCTTGTAATCCTTGAATTTAAACTTTGTATTTTTTTTCGTAACTATGCAAGTACTATTCGACGTACCGTATTTATATTTCTCTCTTGTAAAGCATTATTATGTATTTCTATTGTATCTGTATGTTTCGAGCCTGTACATTTATTTATGTTATTTTCCTGTGGTTTATATATATATTTTTTTTGGTTTTTATATTTTCAGTAGCTGATATGTATGTGGAATAAAGTTATGAAGTTGTAAATTCCTGCTTGTCGTTTGGGTGCCATAATTGATTTGACAGCGATAGTAATGCATTGTGACGACTATTACTATCTCGAAACAAAGAAACATTAATTTTAAAATTTCATTTCATTCCAAGCATTATTTTTTCAAAATATATCTAAATAATAAAGTTCTTAAGTAGGTATCTACTTGTGTTTTCATTTTGAAAATATACTACCCAAACACACCTTCTTCTTTTGAATATATAGCCTGTGGCTAACCAAGGTGGTATATCTATGGACTAACCTCAATACAATATGGCGGGTTCAATATTTTTCATACTAATTTTAAAAAGTTATAGCAACAGTTTAACATGTTGGATTTCGTTCCAAGTACTCTTTAAACCTCCCCGGCACTAATAAGAACAAACTGCGCTATATCTGTGAAGCCGGTCAAGTAATAATCGAGAAAATCGAGGAAAGATAGATAGACATTAATTTTTATACATATAGAAAGATTTAAATATTTGCCCTGAAAACATTGTGAAACTTAACATTATGTGGCAAAAATTAACAGTAAAAAAATGAGTTGAATTGATAACTCATTGTTGTATGTCTTTAAATAAAAATATTATATAGATACCAAAATCAGGGGGGGGGGGGCAGCGGCACTACGGACGACGAGACGTTTGTTCCCATAAATGAATGTGTGCAGCAAAGCAAATGAGATAAGGAGATCCAATATCATATGCGCTCGCTGTAAAATGGACTGCATGGACCACGGGAAAACACAACTCTGAAGTAAAATAATCTTATATTTTTGTATTTTTTAATATTTTTTGTAGTTGTAAATGTGTAGTTTTTTAATATTCGTAAAATTTTGTTCTTTACTTGTATAATTTTAAAAAAATCTTTACAATTGATTGATATTTGTCCAAGGTACTGCATTTTTATTTAATACCATTCTTTTTTATTTAGAAACACGGAATATCTGCACCAATTTATACACATGTTGCAAAATAAGCATAGCACTAAAACAGCTAATGTTAATGTGTAATCGTTATATTAAAACTATTCTAGTTATTTAAGTACTCAAGCTAGTATACGAGTGTTAATTGAATAGATAGGTGTGAAAGGATATGGCAACACCTGTCCGCGGATTTTGTCAGAAACTTTAAAATAGATTTCACAGCAATAGTGTAAAGTGTATGATAGACGTCATTTTATCCAAAGATTTCGTCTGTCAAAAGCCTAAAAGACTTTCAAATCCGGAATCGTACCTGACTCATCAATTAATGTCATAGCAAAAGTGAGTGATAGTATTGACATAATAGGATTTTTGTATTCATGAACAACACGATGGTGAAATTAAATGTATTTTTTAAAGAGGATTGATAAGCGAGGATGGCTCGTTTTATTTTTCCTGTAATTAAAGCAAATTTCTCTTAGATTGCTTCTATTTTCAATAAAAACTTGTTTTATTTTATTTTATATAATTTTCGCGAACGTCGACGAATATAAAAGTTGATGAATTCACTCAGTACCAGTTCATTTGTGCAGTCCAGAGATTCCTGAAGTGGGCGATATATGTAAAATATAGTCCAAAAGTGGTCAGTGAAACAAATGACGTTGGGAACTTATGGTGTAGTCCATGGTTTCTTTAGCCAATGTTCTTCGAAGACAATCCCATTCGTTCAAAGACAAATTTTCAATAATTACTGCGTGTAAAATGAAACTATTAACTTGTCACAAAGAAGAAGGACTCGGTAAAAGTTGATTTAGCAATTTGTTTTCTTACCCTTATCTGACTTTTAATATAACTACGCGTACCTTCATAACACTATCACAATATTTTCACCAAGGAAAGGTACAAATATACTAAAAAAACTAAAGTTTTGCTGATGAAAATCTGATTTTAAGATCACCATCGTTATTCACATGTGTGTCTTAAAGAATTACGCGAAGATTATCAGGATTTTATGCAAGAATAGATATCTTTTTTAAAAATATATTTTTTTACTTTATTTCTCTATTTCATTATTGATGGGCTTGAAAAAAATATTATATAAATAAAAATCGGATAGGTATACCCGAGACACTATCTACATTACAAACATATTCGCGTAGAACTTTGCAATCATACAAAAAGACAGCAGCCAATAATATGGGAAGGAATTGAGGATAATATTTGTAAGTGTTAATTTTTTTAATTAATTTGGAAGAAGAAGCCGGGGACGCCCGTAGTAAACTGAATGCTGTAGAAATGAGATCTCTGGGGCGAATGTGTGGTAAAACCATGTAAGATCGTGTGAAAAATATTTAAATACGTAAATAATGCAAGGCTGATGTAAGTGTCATGTCGCAAGGGACGCTTAGATGGTTTGGGCATGTAGAGCGAATGAACGAAGTAAGGAGTGTAAGGAGAATATATGACGCGAATGTGAACGGTAGAAGAAGCCGGGGACGCCCGAGGAAGACATGGCACGATCAAGTGAATCAAATACTCGAGTCGGGCCATGTCAGAAGTCGGAATAACAGAAGAGAATGTATGAGGCGTTGTATGAATGTGAATGAAGCAAGAAGTGTATGCCAAGATCGAGTTGTTTGGCGGTCCGTCCTCTCTGCCTACACCTTCGATGAAACGGCGTGATGGTTAGTTAGTTAGTTAGTTAATTTTGAAGTACGATATCGATAAAAATGTCAGTTCAGTGGTAAGAGCGTTGTATAGGTAAATTCGGAAGGAAATTTTTTTATCAAAACCAATCGTTTTCATTACAAACCTCGACTCATAATATTTTTTTTTATATTTATTTATTTGAAACACACGTTATTAAACCACAAAATCTATGAAAGTTTTGACTGCCGGACTGAGAACAAATCCCGTTTTAGGGCAGTCAGATTGATTTATTATATTATGTACAATAAACTCGTATTTTTCATTATCGACATTATTCGTGTATTATTATTAATTCCTTCCAAAGGATCCATCCGCAAATTGGAAGGATTGGCTTCGAAATATTTCCGCAGATGTCAGCCACCATTGCCAAAAAACGAATAAGAAACTCCAGTCCAATTTAAAAAAAAAATATATATTTTATCAATAATGACGTTCAATTTTAAATACCAGTATATTTAATTTTTTTTCTAAAGTAAGTTTTCATAGTTAAAATAATTTTCAAAATTAAAAACCGTCAAAACGCTCCAAATGGCCGGTTGGTTTTGATCAGTTTTGAGGTTAGAATGTCAAATGATAAAACAAGGATGAGCTTTACCGTACATACTTTTTTATTCTATTCATGGTAAACCATAACTTAACATTAGTAATAAAATTATGTACCTTCTTAGAAACTTTAACTCATAGAAAAACAATAGTATTGAGCATTAATATTATCATAATATAGGTTTGTTCATACATAATCTAATATCTTTCATTAAAAACATATTTTTTATAACGAACAATAATTATAGAGCTTAAAGTCACCCAAATTTGGTTTAAATTTGGTCAAATCTAAAAAGCTACATGTTTAAAATACAAAATTAAATAATAAAAATATCATAAAAATGTCCATTCTAATCCAAAAACAGAATTCCAAATATAATGGTACCAACATAACAAGGTGTTTTAATGATATGATTTTTTGTTCACTTTGAAATAACGATTTATAAATTCTACGTATATTCTGAATCGGAGTATGCTGATCTATATGAATGTATACTTTTTAAGCCATTATATTTTTCCCTGAAGTTTCTTATTTATTTATATTTAGAGGTTCGATTGACAGATGCCACTGATACCTTTTTAGTTTGTCTTTTTTTGTTTCATTTATCATTTGAGATTTGTTAACATTATCTGCCTCAACGATTAAATAAATGAATGCAACTCAATTCAAAATGTTACATTTTAATTTATTTAAAGTAAAACTTTTATTTTATTTTATATTGTTCTTCAAAAACATTATCACGTTAAACTCCTATTAAGTAGTTGCTCAACAGGATTTTCAATAACAAATTAATGAATACAGATTATTTTCATTAATTTCAAATATACGAGGTGTGTTCAAAAGAAAGGGTGAATTTTGAATTTTCGCGGGCTGTGTACATTCGATTATCGATTTTTTTATGTTGGTACACACATGTTTATCATATGTTAGCATTATCAGCCATTTTGGATTAGTGGTTTGTTTTTGACAACTAGAAAGGTTAGTCACGTTTTGTGTGTTTTTCGATTTTTTACTTTTTATTATTTTAGTAAAAAATCTAAAAAACATCGATTTTTTGGATTTTTTGAAGAAATGCTGATAAGGACATAGAAAGCAAACCAAATCTAAAATTTCACTTTAAACGGACTGATGATGCCCCAGAAAATGGCGATCAAGTCCCGACCAAAACTATGAAATTCCTCCATAGGATTAAAAATTATTAACAGGGGACGCCCGAGGAAGACATGGCACGATCAAGTGATTCAAATGAATCAAGAAGTGTATGCCAAGATCGAGTTGTTTGGCGGTCCGTCCTCTCTGCCTACCCCTTCCGGGAAACGGCGTGATGGTTAGTTAGTTAGTAACATTTTTTTTCTAAAAAGAATCTTTTTTTTTGAAGAAATGCTGATGAGGACATAGAAAATAAAGCAAATCTAAAATTTCACTTTAATCGGACTGATGATGCCTCAGAAAACGAACCTAAATAAAAAATCGAAGAACACCCAAAAACTTGACTAACCTTTCCAGTTGTCGAAAACAAACCACTGATCAAAAATGGCTGATAATGCTAACATATGATAAACATATGTGTACCAACATAACAAAAAAAAATCGATAATCGAATGTACACAGCCCGCGGAAATTCAAAATTCACCTTTTCTTTTGAACACACCTCGTACATGTTATTATTATTGACACATTTAAAGAAATGGATCCATTTTTATACTATACGCTACACAGAATACAAACTACAGATTAATATAAACATCTGATATAAAGTATATTTACTTGAGCCATTTGGAGGCAGTTTTCAATCATCAATTATCTTGTGACGTAGTCGACAATGGAATGTATTGGATTAGTCGAATGAATGGGAAGTGATTTTCTAAGTAAAATGTTGGTGTTCTGTGATTCTCAGGAATCCGATTTATAGCGTGTATGTTTAATCATTTTATAATCCTACTCCAAAAAACAACAGCGACAACAGTAAACATCTCCGCGGTCAAAGGCTCTCAACTCTCAACATTCATATATAGATGCGGTGCTGATGACGGATTAATCAAAACCGCAAACCATTCATAGTGGATTTATTTTCGATGTAGCTACATTGTTTCCTATGTTTTATATCGGTGACTTTCATTGACCTCTGTTTATCTGCTATGATGAAAATATTGAGATGTGTTTTGATTTTGAATGATGGATTTGAAAGATGTAACATGAACTAAAATCTGAAATCCGATGTATGAAAGAGGTTTTTCTTTGCTTTTCGAAAAATTAAAAACAAAAATGAAAAAATAAAAACGAAAAAAAAAATGAAAAATAAAAAAATTAAAAATGAAAATATGAAAATATGAAATATGAAAAATGAAAAATGAAAAATGAAAAATGAAAAATAAAAATCAAAAACCAAAAATCAAAAATCAAAATAAATTAAAAATCAAAAACCAAAAATCAAGAATTAAAAATCAAAAATCATAAATCACAAATAAAAAAATAAAAATAAAAAATTTCAAAACCAACAATCAAAAATCAATAATAAAAAATGGAGAATTAATTTTAATCTAAATACTTAAACAAATAATGTGGTTTACATGTCAATTTAAAGCGCGCCACAGTTTCACGACAGCGATGAATTGGAGTGTATCCGTGAAAAACAGGAATAAACACAATTTAAACGTTTTTTACAACAACAAAAAATAGTAGATCTGCAACCAAGCTATCTCACGCTACTTTACAGCGTAATCTTTGACGAGATAGGTAGAGGGAGTCCGTGTAGTACCGACCCCCAAAGTTTTTAATTAATTAAAAATATACCTACTTGGAAAGCGAATCAAAACCTACACATAAAGTGAATCAAAAACATCATAATTATTATACTTAAATAAGTCAAATAATTTAGAATAGATATCCATAAAAATGACAAATTCCAAAATACGGCTTATAGCGCCAACCACCTCGACTAAAATAAAATAAAAATATATTTTGAAGTACCTCACACTCTTATGACCTTGAAAAAATCTAGTTTTGTATAATATATATTAAAGTTTGGACTCATGGGGTAATGAACTTTATTTATAATTTTAGAATGACAAATAGGAAGTCGATACATGTTGAGACACGATGGCGTGCACCTACCCAATTAAAAACCTCTTGTTTTATAGTTACTAACTATTGAAGAGGATATGCGACATCTTCTCCGAACTACAAGTCTTTCCTTTTCTTCTCCCATCATTCCTATCTAGTGTGTTAAATAAGTCACTGCATGAAGTGTTAAAAATGTGTGAAGCGCATTGAATAAACGTGTTTTGTTTTGAGTTAGTGTTGCATTAAGGGAGGTTTACTGTGTAAGATTTTTCACAAAAAACGGTACGATACAAATCATCTCATTATTATTATTATTAAGTAGATTCTTCTATTATATAAATAACTCACTTGTTTTGACGTATCGATAATGAAGCACTATACAACACGCCATAATTTAGGAACATTTACAAAGAAAATTTAGCTGGTTGAAGTGATGTTTCCGGATGTTAAATATAGATGTTAATAAAAAACTTGCTTTATTGGGATTTTTTTGCTTGTACTCGTATGCTACAGCGTGATGAAACTAGAAACAAATATCTTGTGGAGAACCATTAACCAACATAAATATCTATATTAATATAATGAGAATTTTTGCTTACACAAACTAGGCTTTAGCAAAATGTATGGGAAAATGATTAAACTGTTTTATCATAGGTAACATTTACAAGAGACTTGTTCCGGAGAAACTGTTCAAGGAATATTTTTTGATTAGGTTTCAATATCTGTATTAACTTTTTTTAATGATACCTACCATTTTAATGTGACCATTCAACACCAGCGTCGCAATAGTATTCCCCTATGCGACGGATTCAACATCTGGAGAACAAAAACTTCGATGTTTTTGACATATTTGGCACATCAATGTTACAGTATAAGATTTTTTTTACAGTAACTCCACACAGGAGGCCCTGAGAGAAATAATTTCTCTATAGGCTTATATCATCTTTGGAGATGCTGCGTGGAAGGTCTTTTAGAGGATAGGAAGGAGTGAACTTGGGTCTTGAAGACACCCATGTTGTAGGATGGAGGAAACACAGAGGCCGGCAGATCATTCCACAGGCGAGCTGTTGAACACAAGAACGAGTCGTAGAAGCGACCCGTTCTCATGTGACAAATGTCAATTATGTGCAAATATTGCATGCATTATGGTTTTTTCATCGAGCAGAGCTAGGTTATTTGAAACTATTTAACTAGGGATAAAAGCGTCAAATAATGTTGTTTCTTTTTACATTGTCTATTTAATACATATTTACCTTTTCAATATTATTTGTAAATATCCATGTAAAAGCCTGTAATGGGCGTAAATAAATAAATATACCTAAACGAATGTTTTTTATTTCTCTTTCGATTTTGCTTTTTTAAAAACAAGTGTTGTTATATGAAAACAATCTGGTATAAATATCAGAGCAATAATTCATAATTTTAAAAAAATGTACCAAATATACTTACAGTCATTTGACATGTTATAGTAGACAAAAATAAGGGCACTGCGATCGTTTAAAACGTTTTCAATTACAACATCAAGATGGTTCATCAGAAAGATTAATTTATGTTTAAAAAAAAACAGAATGGTTCCAAGCGATGTTTTTTTCTTTCACCAAACGGTATCTAGAAATTAGTGGTACTGTTCGAAGGGAGGTGATTCTACGTTACATTTTATGTCATATGGTTAATTTTTTTATTATTATTTAACGCTTTGCAATGAAGACAATTACATAGAAAAGACGATTTTTTTGTATTGTTCAAATTCATATTATTAACTATCGAAATAATATCTCTTTATACTTTTTTCTAGACATATTATATTACCATACTACGTCAACACTAGCTTTTTCCCTTCTATTTTTGTATAATGGCACTTAATATGAACTAAACATGATAATTTGACTGTTCTAAAATGGGATTTGTTCCCAGTTGGGCAGTCATAGCTTTCTTACATTGTATTGTTAAATAATGTGTGTTTCAAATAAATAAATAATATTATTATTATTAGATGTCGGATAAATAAATAAATAAAATTAACAAAAACACAACCGAATTCACAGTTCAGAGATATTAATAGACAAACGAATTATAATGTTTTGCATTGTCTCTTTAAAACGAACTGTAAAATTCGAATATGGAAAATTTTTATGTGAGGAAACTTTTTTCAAAGACTATGGTGTGCAATGAAACATGTATTTCCACTCTATTAAATGTATACATTTTATTGCCAAGCTGTGTCACACTACATGTTTAAAATTTCCAACGTTGTTAGAAAGCCCCTCCATCTTCGCCCAAATTCCATCTTATACCCTCCATTACCTTAGTGAGCGGGCTTAAATATAATATTGCTATCAGCAAGTGCCGCTAGCACATAAAACGCATATAAATAAGTCGTCGCAATGTGGATTAACCACAGTTTGAAAATGGCCTCCACATTTATGCACCTCTAACCACAGTTGCCATAGGAAGAGGGAGAAATGTTACCTGGCATTGTACACAAAATTTTTGGAATAAGATATACTCGTATATTGTTAGAAATGACAGGTATGTGATTATACTGAAAAAAATTAATCCCAAATCATTGTAATAGTAATAATATTGAAATTATTGCGGAATTCAAGTGTCCGCTGACTGTTTGGATAGGCATAGGCACGTGCTAACAAGCGCCCAGTTCCGGGTTCAAACCCCGAACGAGCTGTTTACGTTTGCAATCAAAAACGTTATGTGAAATGTTTGATTTATTTCGTATTTCACTTTGTCTAAATGCCATTGGCATAACCGTTCATTTATTTAAATTACTTAGAAGCAAGTGGGAGCTCTATTCTGGTTCCTTTTAAGGAAGATTTCTTATGTTTTTCCTTAGACTTAAAGATTAATCGGGGAATTTCGGAGAGACTTCGTAAAAAAATCCTAAAGAGATTGTTAAGAGATTATTTATTAATGAAATATCTTCAAGTGACACAAGGTTTTGAACCAAAACTTTTTAAAACCCTTACATTATATTATAATGCATTTTAATAAATTTCTATTTTATTTTTAAATATCATATATGCGCATTTTAACCCAGTATTATGTTTTGTAAGAAGGTACCTAACTCACTAGATAGTAATGCCCTTTTTTGTCAATGCCCTAATTCTAAAAGTGACATTTTCCGTCGTAGTTAACCTATGCCGACCGTAGAGGTGGATTATTCCACTTATTTTACGAAATCAGTTCCAATTTCGAGTTCAGCCACACGGACTCGATTCCTCAGACCGGTCCTTCGTTTCTTTCGGTTCTCCGGGATTCGCTGTTCCGGAAGCAAAAATCGTTCATATTGCACTATTGAATAGTTTCTCATTCCAATACGAAACCTTAATCATTCCTTGAATATGGATTCGGAACGAGTGTATCCAGACTCGGAGTGAGTCCACCATTCATTGGACGCAGTCCGGCCGGAACGACTCTTCTTTATGCAGCGCCTGCCGTGAATTGCCGAAGATTGTGAATTACCGAAAATGTTAACATCTATATAATGTTTAATAATGTTTACTAACTAATAAGGTTTAAAGTAAAAACTAATGTAATTGGTAACTTATTTAAAATAGAGTTTTTAAAATTTTTATATTTTTAATGAATGTCATTCGCTTAATGACAGCTGACAGCTGCCATCCGAGAGAACTGGAACCGCAGTTAAGCAAGAAGTTTTCAATCCTAAGAAAAAAGGTAAGGAATTTTTCATAAAAAATAACGGGAATTGCCCTCCTGGGGCGCGTTTTAAGGAAGATTCCTTAACCTTTTCCTTAGGGTTTAAAACCTTCTTACTTAACTGCGGTTCCGGTTCTCTCGGATGACAACTGTCAGCTGAATTCAGCGAGCGACATTCATCAAAAATATCAATATTTGGGACGTTTTTACAAGATAAAAACTCAATATTAAGTATGTTACCAATTATGTTATTATTTACTTTAAACATAATTAGCTAGTAAACATTATTAAACATTATATAGATGTTGACATTTTTGACAATTCATGTCAAGTGCGGCATTGAGTCGTTACGACCGGCCGAGTCCAATGAATTCGATTCCGAAGGCGGTGGATTCACCCCGAGTTCGCAAATCCAGATTCACTCGTTTCGAACTCACACTCAAGGAACGGCAAAGGTTTTGGATTTGAGTCAGAAACGAAAGGCGTCCCTATTCATTAGTATAATATGAACGATTTTTGATTCCGGAACGGCGGACCTATGCGGACCGAAAGGAAAGAAGACTGAATCCAAGGAATCGAGTCCATGTGGCTAAACTCGAAATTGGAACCGAGTTTTTAAAATAAGTGGAATGCCCCACCTCTTCGGTCTGCACAAATTCAAATGTCACTTTTAGAACTAGAGACAAAAAAGGTCATTACTATCTAATGAGGTAGGTACCATTTTATAAAACGTGATTCTTCGTTAAAAGGCTTATTTATAATGTTTAAAAATAAAATAAAAATGTATTATAGTATATTATAATAAAACAAATTTAAAACTTTTTTCCACTTTAATTTTTATTTGACCGTAACCGGGTTTCAGCTCGTTAGAGCCATCTTCAGACTGGTCAAAGATGGCCCTAACGAGCTGAAACCCGGTTACGGTCAAATAAAAATTAAAGTGGAAAAAAGTTTTATATTTGTTTTATTATAATATACTATAATGGAATTCCACCATGTATTAACAGTTTCAAAAATAGAAATATTAAAAATGTATTAAAATGAATTATAATATAATGTAATTGTTTTTAAAAGTTTTAGTTCAAAATATTATGTCACTTGAAGATATTTCATCAATTTGTGTTTTCAAATAATCTCTTGACAATCTATTTATGATGTCTCACCGGAATTCCGCAGTTAATCAAGAAGTCTTTAACGCTAAGGAAAAACGTTGATAATCTTCCTTACAAAGAACGGGAATAGCGCCCCAGGTGCCTACTTTCTTCACAGTCAACCTTATAATATATGAAATTGTTCATGTAACCAATAAAGTGGCGTCATAAAATATAAGTGTCTTAATAGAGGTAGAGAAATATAAACTAAAAATATGAGTTAATTAGAAAAATCGTGTGCGTAAGTCATCGATATTAAAATATTAGGTACAGTAAAAACTCAAGAAAACATTCACAAATAAATTAAAACAAAATACCATGTTATCTCCTACTTCTTGTTCAATTTTTTCGAACAACCTTACAGAGTAGACTTAATCGGGGCAGGCACAAAATACCAAACAATTTATTAATATTTTTGTACGTCTTTCGGTAATACGTTTTCATAATCGATTACTCCTGTGATGAAATTGAACAAAACGTATATATTTCTCCTTTATAAAAGCGTAGGAAATACTCGTTTGCATTTTCAAATTAATTCATTGTATTAATCCAGTTCAACATTTTTTGCCATAGACTCAGAAACAATGAATTTGCTTTTCTTTAACCAACACTCTACTAATTATTGGTACCATTCTCCATCGTATAAAATGTCGAGACTTGTTAACTTAAGCCAAATCCTTGAAATTAAAAAAAAACTCTCCAAATGATCTTTGTCAGGCTTTACGAAATTACACCTAGAAGATTATCATATTGAGTATCTAAAAACTTGGACTCTGCCAACACCTTGTTTAGGTTTTGACTTGAATATTTTCTCAAATGTGTATTTTGGTACAATTTTTGTTATTGTTTTATTTAAGTATTATGAATGTGGTGCTATTTTTTGTAGCTCTTGTTTATTTAATTTCAGGCTATATATGTTGTTTGATTGAAGAATCCTCCGTCAATAAAAAAAAAATCAAATAAAACTTAACTAACCAAAATCAAAGTCTCATAAGACTATTGACCATTGTTCGAAAAAAAAAAATTATTAAATGACCTATAATATAGAAATCAACATGGACCAACAAAATGATTTTGATACAATAGATCACAAAACCCTATTTGTAAGATTTGAAAAAGTTGATATACCAAATACAACTCTAAACTTACGCTATATAACAGGAGGCATACAGTGCGTTCAAATTTACAAACGAAAAAGCAAAAGTCTCTTAAACAACTATGGTGTACCGCAGGGAAGCGTACTAGGGCCCATATCATTTCTTATATATATCATTTTTTATAAATATACAAACGAGAGGATAAATCATTAGTTTTGCTGCTGACAAAGTCATTGTATTTAATTAAAGAGATTGGATAAATATCTACAAAGAAGTGGAACATCGACTTGGTCTCCTGAAAAACTGGCTTGACAGAAATTCTCTCACATATAATGTAAAAAAAAAACTGACGTTTTATATAATAGCCAGAGGACAGCCGACTGATGCCTACGCTCTTAAATAACGTAAGTACTAATATAATCAAGGATTATAATGTCTTTGTCCCATTTTAACACACTCTAAAAGCATCAAATATCTTGGTATTAAAATTGATGAATATCTCAGATGGAACTCACAAATTAACATCATTACAAAAATCTTACTAAGTACGCATACTTCTTTAGAATCATTGTGATATCCTCAACATAAATGACATTTTAAAAAGTTTATTATACTCTCTGTCAATCACAAATATAGTACGATAACTGGACGGGGATGTGCCTTGGGCACTCACAAAGAACGGCTCAACATAGTCCAACAAGGAGCTCTTAAGACATTTCTGAAAGTTCCTTTTAGAACTACGTCGGACAAAATATTTTTAGAAAACTTTCAAGTCTTCAATGCACAGAAACTTTACTCAAAAAATATTTTATTTAAACTAGATAAAAAAAAAAAGTCTGAATACTCCACTGCCGAACGGAAATACTCAACCAGGGCAATAAGTCAAAATATACTAGTTTTTCCCAAAATGAGTACATCTTTTGTACAGAGAAACATCAAATTACATTCTTCAAAAATGTATAATACCCTACCAAATCAATCTAACGGGAATGAATATATTTAAAACTGTCAAAACATAGCGGGGAGAACTGGGTGATAATCAAATTGCAAACATTATGGAGATAATTTAAGACAATTAGATACTTAATACAAATAAAGTGCAGGCCGCTTCAGAACAGGAAACCCTACTGAGGGGTACTGTAAACAGTGTGACTTTATTCTTGTATTATATGTATTACACACTCTTTATATAATATGCTTCATACTTATTATTGTATTTGTTACTTAAGTAATTTTCATGAACAATATTTACATAGAGACTAATAAAAAATAACCAACATTCATATGTAATCAGGTAGTTTGTCGGTAGTACAAAGAAAAAAAAACTTATTAAATTAATGTGCTATCCATATGAATTAATCGATCGTTATAAATTATGAATCAGTCTGTCGACCATCGATTAATTATTAAACCTTAATTAGAAACCATTGCATTAATAAAGTTATTACCTCTGACGCAGGAAATACAAAAAAACAGGTTAATCTCTGGGGGTATTTCCCGACAAATATAACCCCATCCTTCCACAGGCGAGAAAAGCAATTGAAATTTATCGAGTGCGTTATTATAAGTGAATTATAATAAATGCTAGGGACCGACAGATGTACTGATGCGGGTATTGTTACATAAATACTTGTATTATATTATAACAATTAAAGTTATTCGTTTATTGATTTGGTTGCCTCCTTGTGAAGACAACGCCATTTCAGGTAAAACTCGGAATCACGCTTTGTTTTCTGACAAGCGTAAGATGCGACTTTGCAGTGGCTAAAAAGTAGACATTTGATCGCGATTTTTAGTAGTTTTTAAAATACTGTATTATTATTAAAGATATTTTGTTGGTTGTTACAGTTAGGTCAATTAATGAACAATTATTATCTACATCAATCATTGAATAGATGTATTTAGATGATTTGTTTTTGATAAATGCAAATGGATGAAAAAAAAATTCTCTTTAAAAAAATTATGTTTTTCGTATTACGTAATAATATTACCATTATTTCTAAAAAATTAATAATCCCTCCCCGACGTTCCTCTTCCCCTTAAATTAGCATACTCGGTATTTCAGTTGATTTTTAAGCTCGATATGAGAGATATTTACGTTTGTCAAGTTGCCTTCTGGTAGAAACCCCCACAAGATAAGCCTACTGATGATATTCCCGAGTATACTGAAAAAAAACCAGAATCGAATTTTAGATCTTTCCTTTTGTGGTTTATGCAATTTGTTTATTTTAAAATTTCAAAAATTAATTATATCTCTCTTGAACTGATAATGACAATAAGGAACTCCTAATGTCTTTAAATATATATATTCATATAGATCAGCAAACGCTGATTATGAATATAAAACTTTTATTAATTTAGTATTCATGAGAAAACCAATTATGAATACGGATATTATGATAATGTTAGTGCTCAATACTATTATTATTCTCCGAGTTAAAAAGGTACATAATTTTATTACTTATATTATGCTTTAGTATGAATAGAATATAAAATTATGTACGGTAAAGTTCATCCTTGTTTTGACATTTGACATTTTAACCTCAAAACTGTTTATAACCGACCGGTCATATATTTGGGGCATTTTGGCGGGCTTTGAAAAATTGAAACTTTGAAAATTATTTAATCGTTTTAACGTTATTATTGAAAAAAAAAAATTGTACTGGAGTGCCTTATTATCCTCGCAACAATATTATTACTGTTAAAGTCAGCTTTATTATGAAGCTTTTTGCTACAATTTGCGAAAGGTCGGTATCGTTTAAATCTGGTTATGATTATTGTAATAAAAAGCACAGTATTCCCCACTTGATGCTTATTCAGCGCATTAATACTCATTAAAATGAACTATATCCGGTTCCGAGCGTGCTCTAAGTTACGTGGAGTAACCTTATGTAGAGGATTTTCTCAACAAATGATTTAGAATTTAGAAGTCTTTTTACCATTTTTAATTAGAATTGAAATTAAAACACTTTTGTACTTTGTTCCACTTATGTATTTTCACCAGGACCGGTTTCATCCTACTACGGACTTTTTCAGACAGGTAAATTTAGGCAGGAGTACATAACTTTGTCTCTATATAATGAATGTTTCTATTTTGTTAATTTAAGGTATTATAAGTTATTTTGTTAATTTAAGGTACATACTAGTATAGGTAATTATAATGTTTAATATTAAAATTATTAAGGATGTTACATAGTAAATAGATATTTTTAATTCACATGAATGTATTCGTGTATGAATTTATATAATTGAAAACGTTTGTGATTACTGATATTTTATTTTGGTAATATTGGGATATTCCCTTCTTGTTGCTTAGGGCTTAATTGACAAATATTTGTATATCTAGTACACAGGTTAAAAAAAAAAAAATTTTAAAATATGAAAACAGCACAACAGTTTTGTTATAGAGATACTAGACTCCATTTACATAACATCAATTTAAATAATATTACAAACATATCACAGTATCAGCAATTATTAAACAAACTGAGTAATAAAAATGATAAAAAAAAACAGTAGTATAGTTTTGGTTACAGTGAGGAGAGACTTAATATAATAGTAACCCTTAAATAGTTTTAAAGATACCCGCAGCTATCAAGGATATATACAATCATTTGTCATTATCATATGTTTGGTTTGCCTTTTATGTGAATGCTGCACAAGAGTTCCAAGTGCTCCCCGGTAACCGGAGTCAGTGAGACCATGGCACCCCAATTGCGGTATGTTGTGATTCGAAGGGTATGGGGAGAGTAAGGATAAGGGAAGAGGACGGTGGAGAAGTTCATTCGATGATTGATCTTAACACAACCTATTTAATATAATAAAAATCCAAAATTTCAGATCGATCGGTCCCATAGTGTCTGAGAAAACGGCCTTTTTTTCATAATTTTCTCTTTGACAGATTTTTTATCGACTTATTACGACTTGTTACTTAGACTTATCCGTGTTTCATACTAGCCCCCTCTAGACCCCGAGTCAAAGTTATTTAAAAAACAGTATTCTACAACAAATGCAAAATTACTACGTGGTGTCATTTTTAAAAAAATGATTGAGAAATGCTTAAATATCTCTCATTCAATTTATTAAAAATATTCTTACAATTTTCACGATTAATTTAACATTAACTGTTTTACCTCATGAGAAATGCAACACGATGCTATAAATAGTTATTCCATCAGTTCTCATCTGTTGATATATTGATTAATTGGCGTGTTTTGACATTCGTTCATCATTTTGCTACTTGTTCATTAATCACTCATTTAACAGATATAATTAAATTCAATAACCAATCTCTTCACGTTAAGTGAGTCACGGAGAAGGGAACACGATATGATTTATCGATGTTGCCACTTTTCAGAATATATTTAAAATTGGGTTAGGCTGAACGTTTAACCATGAAATTCTGATGCAACCAATTAGTCTGCGTACCTTTTTTTCGCAGAAGCTATTATTTTGATTCTACGTAAACGCGATCTTAAACGGATATCCATGGTAAACGACCAATTATCCACTTACTCTTAATTATTATTAGGAATAAGTGCTGGATTTTCAATCTGAAGCATCCTTTGTCGATTTTCCGCATTTGATATTGGCCTTAAATGTGTTTACCTTGGTCATGACTAGGAATTGAATGCTTGTAGAAATTCCTTAGAAATCGGGTGTGCTTTTTTTAAACGTAATAAATAGTTTCCTTTGTTACTTTAGTTCGCAAACTATAAAGAAAGCTTTTTTTTTTCTTTTAGGGAATGTGAAAACTTTTCAGGAAGAAACAAGATTTGTCAGAACCCATTAAAAATAAGAAAAATACAATGAACCACCTAATTGTCCATGAGCGCTTTCTGCAAAAACTCAAACACAATTTATTGAAAATATATTAAGTTTTAAAATTAGAGATATTGTATCTTTGCATTTTTCGGCATATGTGTTCTGCAATGAGAATATATTTTCCAGTTTTACCTTTCTCATCAGATTGCTTAAAACAATAAATTGTAAATAGATTTTTCGATTTGAATTTCACTACTAAACTAAGACGGCGTTTTAATCAGGTTTGGAGGTGTTGTTGATGTATTTTCTGACTCCATTTATAAAGTAAAGCATCATATATACCAGCACTTTGATGAATCCTACAATATAGCTTGGATAATGTAGTGTTAATGATTTGTGTTATAATATTGTTTTGGTTTTCTATTTTATGTCACTGTTAAACGTTTGAAAAAGATTGTTCGTAACTTTATGGTTTAGAATCTCTATGTACTCATAATTTTTGATAGCTCTTTATATTATGTTCTAAAATCCATGTAAAAGCCCAGATGGGTGTATAATCAAATAAATAAAATATATCAAATGATTAATAACTTTGTGGCATCATTATTAATTATATAATTGAAAATACACTTTGTATATACCACTTTACTTAAAATATATAAATATTTCTACGTGTTTCGATAGCAATGTTATCATCTTCAGGAATAAATGAATACATTAGTTTTTATAAACAATAATTATTAGCCTGAAACACTCATCCAAATTGAAAAAACCTTCCGAGAAAAGATAAATGCCGCCGACAGGACTCGAACCTACACCCTTCTGATTGCTGGTCAGATGCTCTACCGTTGAGCTACGTCGGCTTATCGCAAACCCGCCAAGTTAAACAATATATGCTAGTGTTTCATTCAATAATTACTGTTTTTTATTATCTTTCACCTGTAAACAACCAACTTTATTAGTATGAGGAAAGCTTATAACGGCTAAATCCCTCAATAGATGGCGTCAATAAATTATTGTTTATAAAAATAATTGTTACCCTTTGCGCTATGCCCAAAAATATTGTCTTAAAAACTTTAGTTTATCAATTAATGAATACATTAGTATTACATTAGTATTCATTTATTCCTGAAGATGATAGCATTGCTATCGAAACATGTAGAAATATTTATATATTTTAAGTAAAGTGGTATATACAAAGTGTATTTTCAATTATATAAAATATATCAAATTTAACCGAATTAAAACATTTAAAATTTACGTTCCGAGTTTATTGAAAATGGTTCATCTACAAGTTGCAAAAAAAACAGTTTTAAAAAATATTTAGTTAGATAACCTCGTTTTATAGAACGATGGATAATGGTCAACGGATAATGATGAATAAGATTGCGAATCACGTTCTTTTGTGTTCCTCGTGGGTACTGGATAGGGCATCCCTCGAGGAAAAGATGATGAAATTCAAATACCAATCTCATCACTCGTTAAAACTTAGTTATCCCACTGACTTTTAGATAGTTAATAGGAATATAAACGTGTATTTAAAAGTCCTTGCTGTTATCAACAGCGTAAGTTGCTAGTTATAATTTGTTAGTACATACCCAATAGCTGATGCTGAAAAATAAGTTAATCTCTATATATAAAAAAGAAAATGTTTGTCTGTCTGTCTGTCCTCGATTTTCTAGAAAATTACTAGACGAATTTCACTGAAAATAGCACAGTTTGTTCGTATTAGTAACAGAAAGGTTTAAAGAGTAGTTTGATTGAAATCCAAAATGTAAAACTGTTGCTATAACGTTTTAAAATTAGTATGAGAAACATTGAACCCGCCACGTTGTATTGAGGTTAGTCCATAGATATACCACTCTGATTGGCCATATATTACATATTCAAAAGAGGAAGGTTTGTTTGGGTAGAATATTTTCAAAATAGAAAACATAAGTAGGTACCTACGTACTTATTATTTAGATATATTTTGAAAAAAAAAAGTTTGGAAAAATTAAATTTTCAAATGAATGTTTCTCTGTTCCTTTGTTTAGAGATAGTAATAGTTGTCATAAGGCATTTCTTTGGTTGTTAAATATATTATGGCACCCAAACAATAGCAAGAATTCACAACTTCATAACTTAATTATAAATAATCCCGAGCAAGGCCGGGTACACATCAGCTAGTTTATTAATAAAATTTTTATTCAATTAATTTTTTATAAGTTATTGAAGTTTGTAAACCTCATTGTAATATTTTAATCATTGAAGAAGACAATATTAACACATCCCAAATGAACCACGAAACCGAAAAAACAATAGAAATTAAAAGATTTCAGTCGCATCTGGGACTCGAACCCAGGACCTCTACCTATCCGGGGTAACCGCTAAACCAACTTAGCTAATGAGACCTGTTCAATTTACGCCATTTACACCGATATCATACTTCATGTTCAAGATTTATTAATATTATCCTCCATTTTTATAAATCCCATATTATTGGCTGTTGTCCTTATGATGATTGCAAAGTTTCATCCCAGATGCGACTGAAATCTTTTTAATTTCGTGGTTCATTTGGGATGTGTTAATATTATCTTCTTCAATGATTAAAATAAAATTTTCGTTAGTTGTCATAAGTTGTATCATACGTGTTACAGATTTTTATCTTTTCATTCATAAGTTATTAGTTATATAATTTAAAAGATAATGATAAAATAAATAAAAAAAATAACATTTTAAAGATAAAGTTTTATTTATACAACTTACTATTTCTTCAAAGCGTTTATGAGGTCTTGTTTCACCAATATTATGTTGCGATATCCAAATTACCAAGTAGCCTCCATGGTCGAGGGGTAAGGTTCTCGAATACGAATCCGAAAGTCGCGGATTCAAATCCCGGCGTGCGCAAATAAATTTTATTTAATTAATTTGTGCTGTTTCACAATTAATTAATTTAAAAATAATATATAGTATATTTGCGCACGTTCCAGAATGGAAGATGCTCTCAGTATCGCCCTGGTGAAAGACCACCATTCAGAATTGAAACGTTGCTTGAAATGGCTTTTAGCCGTGTTTGGCGACCAGATCTGAATAGCCAGGTATTTTCCCACCTTCATTTTCCCCTTCTCCTTCCCCTCCCCAATACCTTCAGCCTCACAACATTCCCCAATAGATGCCACAGTCTCACTGGCTCCAGATAATTGGGAGTAGTTTGGACTCTTGTGCGGTATTCATATAAAAAAATAAAATAATAAAGTATTTACAAAATATGCGTAGGTAATGTAACAACACGTAAACAAAACCTGTCGAGAAAATCGTACCAGCCAAAATAGCAAATGTTAATGGGCGAAACATGGACAAATCTCGTTATTCAGTGGAAGGTACCCAAGAATAATTAAAGGGCACAAGGTCGCCATAAAACCCGCCGGATTTACGAGATAATCGAGTTTGGTGGAAACCCATGGCATTGAATAGAAACAGCTTGAAAAGGCGTTTTCACGGTAATGATCAAACATTATATTTATAGTGTTTTTTCATGAGCAATATTTTCGAGATTTTTAATTGGTGTTTGGATCCTCGAACAGCAGTTTTTTGCGACACCTGAGAGAACCGGGGACCAACGTTCGGGTAGGTCATTCCAGCTATCATGTGATCTGCAGACGGATGTGGGCTCCTGAGATTGCTGCTCGCAAAAACGAACTTTTTTTTATGATACCGCACAACGGTCTCAACTGTCCGTAGCCAGTAAAACGGTGGCACTGCTTTGGGGCCGAGGGAAGTGTTGTAGGTGAAGAAAAGGGGGAGATTTGGAAGTACCCGGCTTCAGATTTAGTCAATAAACACAGCTAAAACTATTTCAAGCAATGCTTAGATTCGGAGTGGCGATTTCTCACCAGAATAATGCTCTCTTAATAATAATGTTAATATTTGAATGATTTGTATAACGCCGTTTTTGTGAAAAATTACCTCAAGGGCGCTGTACAAATGTTTTTTTTCAATGCTCTATCTTATCACTAACTACAGACAAGTTATTATTACTACTTATGGCTAACAAGATTAAGAAAGGGACGCTTAGATGGTTTGGGCATGTTGAACGAATGAATGAACAAAAGGAGTGTAAGAAGAATATATGACGCAAATGTGAATGGAAGAAAAAGCCGGGGACGCCCGACGAAGACATGGCACGATCGAGTGAATCAAATACTTGAGTCGGGCTATGTCGGAAGTCGGTATAACAGAAGAGAATGTATGAGGCGATGTATGAATGTCAATGAAGCAAGAAGTGTATGCCAGGATCGAGTTGTTTGGCGGTCCGTCCTTTTTGCTTACCGCTGCGGCGAAACGGCGTGATGGTTCGTTAGTTAGTTAGATTATGGCTAACAAATTGCATTCACCGATCTGTCATACCAAATTTTATCTACAATGCATTTGTCCCATGAATGTGATGATGCGTTAAAATATACAGGTTATTAATCTTATGTACAGGAATATTATAATATTATACTATAGCGGTCATACTTACCTGGCAAGTCACTTGCGATAAACACTGTTTATTACTTCTACACGCAGAGGACATAATTCTGGAAAACACATGTTATTAAAGATATTATTTCAGCCTAGTATTATTTTGTTAATTATTTATTCTTACTGTGAAAGGTGGTGTAAATTTTATATTCTCTAAATGTATTTATTCCAGAGCCCCAAAATAGGTAGGTAATGGAGGTCGTCGGAAAATGGTGTAATATACTCGTACACACTCTCATTTACTTATCACATAGCAAAGCAATGATATTGTTGGGCTTCATTATAAGAATACGTAAAGATTTCAAAAGTATACTCACATTAAAAATACATCTCCCGCAAGAAGCCGATTCGAATACAATTCTTCTACACGGAACATTCCTTTCTATAACAATCGTGCAAATTCCATTGAGAGAATCCAACATAAATTTTACACAACAATTAATTTCAAATTAGGTATTCCCGCGGATGGCATTAATTATGATGTTCTAATGCAATTAACGCGACTTTTATCGTTCAAACATAGACGGATATTTTCTGACCTAATTTATTTATTAAAATAAATAATAACTGGTTTGATTCCTATGACTTGGTTTCGTTAATAAATTATCACGCACCCAGTAGATTGGTTCTATGACAGTTGATCCCCCGACAGTTGATCCCTTCGACAGTTGATCCCTCCGACAGTTGATCCCTCCGACAGTTGATCCCTCCGATAGTTGATCCCTTCGACAGTTGATCCCTCGGACAGCTGATCCCCTAAAGGCCTAGAGGATTATTTCTGCTCTACGTCCTCTTTATTTGTAAAGTAAGCATGGAAAGAGGATATGCGATCGTATAACAAAAAGCGATATACTTATATCTGCAGGCGTCTTGACTGGAAAGTGCAGTCGGCTTATATACAAGTATATATTATTCGGCCGTATATTCTCACTGCATACTCCTTCGGGGACATTCAGTTATAGTATTATTATGGTATATGCAAATAGGAACCTATAGCGTATTTTCCCTAAGCCGACTGCATACATAAGTATTTGGTATTTTCTCATTCAGCCGTACATCCACATTACATACTCCTTCGGGGATTCGGCATTATTGTTAGTAAAAATATTTTATGTAGCGGATTTCCATTCAAGACGCCTGCAGATATAAGTACGTCGACTTTTGTTGTACGGCCGCATATCCTCTCTGCATACTTACTTTAAAAAATGAGGACGTACAACAGAAATAACCTTTTAGGCCTTTAGGGAACCAACTGTCCGAGGAATCAATTGTCAGGGGAGATCAACTGTCGCAAGGGCAATTGTCGGGGGGGGCAACTGTCAGGGGATCAACTCTCGGGTCACCAGTTGATCAACTAGACTCAAATAACCATATCATTGTAATAATCTCGGTACTAATGCAGAACAGAATTCAATAATATGTCGCCTGCATCAATTAGGCATTACATTAACACATTGCATTTTTTAATACTTCATACTTATGTATACTTTATTCTCTTTATACTTTTTACGCTTTCTACTTTTTATTTATTTTATACTTTAACCTTTTTTATTCTATATTATTTTATACTTTTTTATATCTACTGTGCAGATTATAATATTTTTTAATTGTTTCCTTATATTTGTTAAACTTACATTAATTGTTTTTTTTTAAATTTTATTTTGATAATTGTTGTTGTATTTACACTTTTTATGCTTTTAATGACGAGTGTTGTGTCGTGTACAAAAATAAATTAACAATATACGGTTTTATAACACCATTTTTTCCTCAAATAATTAACTATTTTGTCTTTATAATTCACTTTTAAAGCACTATTAAATTAATGTTAAATACAGACTTTAAAATTCAACAAAAACTCCGAGAAAGATTAGATAAGTTTGCTTAAAATAATCTACAAGGATAACAAATTTCAATGTAGTATTTTCTATTCTAATTTAGGTAAAAAAGGAAGGCCTAAAGCTTTACAAGGATGCCGAGAAATTGATAAATCTCCTGTCACGTTCCGAGCCGGATTCACAATAATTATTTCAATCAATTAATAATTCGCTGTAAAAAATATTGACGAAATTCACGTAACTCTGACACGATCTACGTCAGAAAACCGAATTTTTTATTTTTCAGAAACAGACGCGGTTATTATTTAAAAAAATAATTTATTAACCACAGCTGTGAAGAATGTTATTGTTAAAACCAATCTTGTTTTAGATTTTGATTTATTTGTTTATAGGATTACCTTTAGTAAGTTTAGTCACCTTTGATCGAAGGGATCTGGCATAGAAAATAACACAACTTATTTTGACGAATTTCGAAGTTAATACAACTATTTCAACTATGTGCTATTTAGCTCTGATACACCCATTTATTGAAAAAAAGTCTTCTTCAGAAAGCAAAGCAAATATTTGAACAAACAAATCGTTGGCGTTTAGTGGATACCTTTCCGCTAGTAGAGAAACCATTTTTTAATCATATTTTCATTAAAAAACGATTTGTTATTCTCTGAACTGGGTACAACTTCAAGGAATCAACGAATTAACTAATACGGTAATACGTGATAAGTGCCAACACAATAACAGACATATAATCATGTAACAATAATTAGTACCTAGGAATTGCGGGAAATATGTAGGTATCTTTTAAATGATGTTTGATTAAACGAATTTTATGATCAGAAATCAGAACTTATATTTGTATTTGTTTCCAATTATTGACATGATTTGTTCTCAGAACACGAGAATACTCCAAGGATTATTTGCAGTGGGCATATCAGCCTCATACTTGAATGAAACAAACAATATTGTAGACTTAGAATGGCTGTACATAATAATCTTGCAAGAAGGTTTAGTAATTGAGGTACAATTCTTAGCAAGATCGAGAACATGACAATCCCGCGGATACCGGAACGCCTAGAACATTTTTAACGATTTTTCAGAAATCTATTAATTGTGGCTGTTATTCATTCAAACCGTAAAAAATACACATTTTGTACATAAAAAATATGATTTATTCTTTGACAAAATTTAAGGAAGGAAGTTTTTTTGTATGAGTTTATTTACATACTATGGGAATGTTTACCCGCTAAGCTACTGCAATAGTCAGCAGGAACTTAGTTCATCAATATTATAATATGTGGAAAAAAGTTATTAAAGAAAAATTTCAACTTTATCTAGAAAATAATTATTTAGTATCTAACAATCAAAATAGCTTCAGAAATGATAGAAACCCCAAAAATAATATTAATTCAGTAACTGACTTTATACTTTAGACTCAAATAACAAAGGTATCTCAATATACTTAGATTTATGCAAAGATTTCGATAAAATTTCATATGAAATAATTTTTAATATATTTATAAATCTACGAATTACTGGATATGAAATTAATTGGCTTAAAAGTTTCATGACAGACAGATCTCAACAAGTGGCATAAAAAGTGGTCCACTTTCAATCAAGTACGGAGTGCTTCAGGGTAGTGTCTTAGACCCTCTAATATTCTTAATATACATGAATGATCTTTGTAATGTAAAACTTGATGGCAATATTGTTACATTTGCTTATGATACCGTAATCATTTATCAAGCCGACTTCTGGAACAAAGTATTCGCTAAGTTTGAGAAAACTTTTGTTCTGTTCAGAATTAATTTCAATTTGTCAAAGCGAAAGAATCGAAAATTTTAATAAAATAAAATATTTTGGAGTCATAATTAATGCACACCTGTGCTGGACAATTACAATCAAACTAAAAAATATATATTTTTCTCTTAAAAAGTATTATGGAAAACATCTTCCCATGCACAATTTCAAGGACCATATATTTTGCCCTTTCTCAATACATAAACAGATATGGATTTGTCTTGGGGAAGTGCAATTATTATTTATATGGATCTAATAGTAAAAGCATAAAAGACAATAATTAAAATTATTCTTCGAGTACCATCATTTTCAGATTCTGGTGAAATTTTCAATCTTTTAGAATTATGACAATTGGACAACTTTACGTTAAATTTTGCAATCATAATTCCCCTATAATCCTAATCAATTATTTTAACAATATCTTCAACAAACTACACCCTTAATATACCACCCACAGGCAAAGACATTTTAAATACTATACAATTAAAATATGTAAAAACATTCCTACGTCTTTGAAACAGATACGAGGAAATACACCAACACATTTAATAAAACTTAAAATCTCGATTTGGATAAAAACAAAAGGAATAGATTTTTTTTCTGTAACTTAATTACACCAAATCAAACATAAAAACATGTACATTAAACAGCAATAATTAATTTGCATTTTCGTATTTTCTACAACATTTTAATTTTATTATTCTTTAACATAATTGTATGACCATTTCACAATAACACTATATCATAAATACGTGAACACTTCAGAACAGGTTCTCCTAGTGAGGCGTTCACGATATGCTATTATTTATTAATAATTTAC
This sequence comes from Halesus radiatus, assembly GCA_022606495.2. Classification (NCBI taxonomy): domain Eukaryota; kingdom Metazoa; phylum Arthropoda; class Insecta; order Trichoptera; family Limnephilidae; genus Halesus; species Halesus radiatus. The sequence continues at coordinate 31,924 of JAHDVE020009883.1, read as the reverse complement.
AGTACATTTACATCATTCCATATAATAATTGCTTAAATTATAAAAATTGTTTGTGAAAAACATAAATTAATAAATAAATAAATACAGCATGTTGTGATCAATTTTTTGTTGGTTTTTTTATTATTAATTTTTATTTTTTTTATTTTAGTTATCTGTACATTAAAGTTCGCAAAATAACCAACTTTAACTATTAACTAAGTAACTGGATACCATTATATGATAATAACAGTAACAGTAGGAATATAAGTAAATTAAAAAAAAAAATTATCCGTAGAGTGTCTTTGTTAATTACACCATTCACTAATAAGGAACTCCAGTGAAAAATATAATTGCTTTAAAATGTGTATCCATGTAGATCAGCAAACGCCCATTCAGAAAATACAACGTTTATTATATATAATTAAACGTAGAATTTATAAATCGCTATTTAAATGTGAATAAAAAAATATCTCATCAAAACACCTTGTTATGTTGGAACCATTGCATTTGAACATCTGACGTCACGTGTGCATTCTGTTTTTAGATTAGTATGGAAATTTTTATTTTCACTTTTTTTTTAAATTTTAAATATGCAATTTTTAGTTTTGGCGAAATTTTAACTTAATTTGGGTGACTTTAAGCTCTATAATTGTTGTTCAATATAAAAAACCTGTTATTATTGAAATAAGTTAGAGTATTCATGAGCAAACCAATTATCAATACGGATATTATGATAATGATCAATACTATTATTATTCTATGAGTTAATTTTTCTAAAAAGATATATAATTCTATTAGTACACGATTCGCCTATCTTAACAAACGGATTACAATCTTTCGAGCACAGACGTCGGGTGGGAATCCTGTCCTTGTTCTACCGGTATTTTAATGAAAGATGCTCCAAGGAACTAGCGTCATTGATCCTTTCGGCACCGGTGCACAGTCGGTAAACATGGCAAACGCGCGCTCAACATTTGCACACGGTAGACATTTGTCACATGAGAACGGGTCGCTTCTACGACTCGTTCTTGTGTTCAACAGTCAGACTGAGGAATGATTTGTCGGCCTCTGTGTTTCCTCGTTCCTACAACATGGGTCTCTTCAAGACCCGAGTTTACTCCTTCCTATTCTTTAAAAGACCCTCCACACAGCATCCTCAAAGATGATATAGGCTTCGAGGGAAATTATTTCCATCTGAGCCTCCTGTGTAGACTAAAATTTTTAGGTTGTCCTTATGAATTTAAAACAATGATTTTTTCCTTCGTTCTATTTAAATCTAAAACTTTTAATTCATTGAATAATTCACGGGAAAGGAAAATCATATTTTGTGGATGGTGGCACAGTACAGGGATTGGATTAGAATTTATATTCCTTAATATTATTCCTCCTTCATTATGAAACGGATTCAAATGTGAGGCTTCGAATAATGTTAATAAAATAAGATTCGTGTAATTAGTATATCCAGGCATCACATGAGTGGTACTCGCAGGTATATTGAATTTAAGAATATGAAAGTTTGAAAAGGTAAGTTTTTAATTCGGACCGAAATTCTGTTGGACTTGTTATGCGCCTGAGTTAAGTAAAATATCATTATAAAAAAATTTAATAAAACTATTTAAAATATATATGTTGTGTTTGATATTTTCACGGGCGTAAGATGTAGAATAATTTGTTCGGTTTACTCGCGTAATGTAGTCCTTAGAAGGACTTTTTAACTCCTGATCTGATTTGTCCGAAACGTCAGGAGTTCTTCTAATTGTACTACGTGGGTAAACCGAGAAAATTGTTCTACATAGTTATATATATAATTGAAGGTATAAGTCATATTTACATCCACTAATGCTGGCTAATTTCTAGTACTTTAAATTTATTACTTATATAACCCTATTTATTATGTTTTACTATGTATTCTTATTGTTATTGATATAATCCTTCTACACCAAACTCTAGAGCTGGTTCTCTTCAATGGCGTAGCAATACTTTAAAAAAAATTAAATCTCTACACTTCGGGCCCTTACAATACTTACTCATATTTTACTATTTTGGTTTGATTAAAAAAAATCTCTGGACAGTATGAGGTCTCCTCCGGTATGCTTAAATGTTGGTTTGCTCCTAAAAACGATTATTGCCTAAATTATAGTACTCCACCACCATCACGACTTATTATTGCCGATGTTTGGAGATAAAATTGCATGGAAATTAGGGCGATTGCTCCTATGTTGAAATTGAACAAACCATGTCAACTGTTATTACTATTATCATCTCATGGTTTGATTTACTTGACTGAATTTATGTTACATTATTTGTGCACTTTGGGAAAAGATCTTAACTGGATTAAAAACCCTGACCGAGGAAAGGAAAAGGGACAAACATTTGGTTATAAACAATTTACTAATGTTACTTTTTGTACTTACTGGATAAAATATATTTAATATGTTATTTACTCTTCGGGCTGCATCTACGAGTTTCGTCCCCGAGGCTCAAAAAGCTGAGTGATATGTAACTCAATTTTATCAATATTACCTTTTGTTAGTACTCAATTTTTAAAAGTACGTCCATTAGTTTTTTCCGTACTATTCTTTACAACTCTTTATGATTAATTATTATACGTTTTTTCCAGATATATTATATTCCCATTCCAGATGTTTCCAGTCAAAGCTTTCTTACATTTTATTGTTTAATAATGTGCATTTCAAATAATTAAGTAAGCATTTCTACATTAAAAAAGCGTTGGATTTTAAAAATAATTAATTATATTATTGACTAACCTTCTTTATTGCAACTCATTCAGTTCAACATTCCTTGCCGTAGTCTCAGAAACAATGTATTGCTTTTCCTCAACAAACACTATTATGGATGCCATTCCCCACTGTCCAGAATGTCGAATTATATAAATTGAAAATGCGCCTCCCTAATTGATAATAGTCAATCTCTCAGCACGTCCAATCAGCCTACCTTACCGGCGTTGCGGGGGAGCGCTTACAGCGGGCAGGTGTAGATGGCGGTACAGAGAGCACGTCGGCAAGGCAGATCGCGGCCAGCTGACACGCAAGCGAGCAGACAGGTATGTGAGCGCTCTCCGGTCAACTCGCGTACAGGTGTGTAACGTGCCTATACTAGGGGCCAACCGACAAATCCAGTTCGAAAACACGGATAGTTAACGCGACCATTGTGTGACCAATTGTTTTGAGTGATGTGCTTTATTGTGTGAATTGTATGTGAAAAAATATCAGCAGTGTACCTGTGCTATGGATTATCGTTGGAAAGCAGACTTTACGTAAGTAAATAGAATTCAATTTGCTGTTTTTGTAAGCGGTGCAACGAACACGTAGTCGTTCCGGAGGGATTCTTGTCCGTCCACCCGTTGAAATCTCTTCTATGTGGTCTTTAAAAAACTAAGTATCTTACGCTTTTCCGACACTTTTACGATGTTGTGAAAATGATACGGTAATGATAAAGTCTTACCGATATATTTACATTCCTTGTTTGGCGTTCGGTTCAAACCGGTAAACGCTAGCGGCTCCGCGCGCCAGAGGTCACGGCCTCACAATAATATTATATTCGCCGGCGAAATATTATTAATAGCGAAAAGTTCAATGTCGCGTCCTCGCTGCAGTGTCATAACACCAAGTACATACTTGGATACAACTAGACGCTGAACAAATATTACGTGGATTGTGCATAATTCGAGTGCCCGCGTACCTGTTTCCAAAGTAGGAGGTCTTACTGTGAATCAGGTTATATAATGTTATTATTATTGGCCGCTCCCGAGGGTATAACGGTGATCGTTGGTCGGCCGGTGTGCGGCAGGTGATCACCCCAAACTTGTGTAAGGTAATCAGCATATAACTAAGTCTATTCAAGTTCACCGAAGCGGTCGGTCGAATTCGTCAACCAGGCGTGAACAGCCGTCTCTCACACATCGCACATCCTCGCACTAACAACCACTACCACTACCTGCACTTACTTTACCACTCCCATGCCCCATACATGCTGACTGCAACAAACTGGTATGGAGCTCTCTATTTGCTTCCTGTTTCGTGGAGCTCTTCTTTTTATAACACGACTATGATTATGAAATCAAAATAGTTATTAAATTGAGTACCTAACTAACTAACCAACATGCCAAATCATCACAGGTTACTGGAGTAGGTACAGACGATAGAAAAATTATATCTAACAACTCAATTCTGGAATATCTAAATACATTGCTTTATTCACATCCATAAGAGTCATTAATATACGCGCCAGAATGCTCTCAAGGCGGTTCTACCACTGTAGCGACGATGTCAGGAAACTGCTTTTTAAGACATACTGCACTTCCCTATACACATCTGAGCTGTGGTCGCAATACTCAGCAGCGCAATAGGACAAGCTGAGGGTGTGCTACAACAACGCATACAGGCAACTTCTGCATCTTCCTCAGTTACGCAGTGTCCCTACGCTGTTCACTCAAGGGAAGGCCCACTCATTCCCCTCCTCGCTTCTCCACCGACTAGCCAGCTTCTGGGGCAGGACACGGAAGTCAACCAACGCCCTTGTCGTGGCTACATCCAAGTGGCTCAGCTCTCCACTCATTAGGGATGGATGCAGATGATGCGGCTACCACCCTGAAAGACGATCCCTTAAATTAAATTAATTTAATTTATTCCATGTTATTACTAACTATTATCTTTTTCATTTTATTTCTTTTATTTTGATGTAATTAGCATTTAGTAATTTTTTTTCTCACCTTCTTTTCATATATTTTAATATTATTATTTTACCTTTTTTATTATATTCATTTATCCATTTATACTTGTATATATTTCATGTAATATGGCAGACTCCAGATATTGAATCGATTAAATAATTTGAAGACTTGATCCTGCCATTGTCTTCCTGGAGCATTATCCACGACTTCTTTTCGAGTGTATTCCACAAATCCAAGGATCTGCTCGTAGTATTCAATAAAATTAATCTACATGACTTCGCACATAATATAGTAATAATAAAAACATGTATTTTTACATAATATGTAATTTTACCAATTGACAAAAACGTTACTGCACTGCTTAGACATTTCGGAGTCCGGAGTGCAGCTGGTTTTCAGCACTACCTATAGAAATCAGAAGAAGTTAAAGTTACATATTGTCTTTTTTAAAATCTCTTCACTCAAGTAAAATAAAATAAAAAAGGATATTAAATAGTAAAATAGTAAAAATTACGAAATCACTAACACATGTATCCATTTCATTATTTATCACTTGAGATGTGCGGCTGGATGTGCAGTCAGCAACCATTCGCTGCAGAACTTCTTGAAGCACTGCAGCGATGTCGATCTTTGAATAGATAGTGGTGTATCATTTTTATGTTTTGATGGGGAATAGCTGTAACTACCCTCAAATACAGCGATGAATAAGATTAAGGCGATGCAATGAGAAGTAATGCAAAATTATGTATTTTTGGTTTGTAAATTTGATGGTCTAGAAATATCATAAATGATTTAATTAAATACCGCAAGTAGGACAGACCTTGGCCTTTGGTACTATTGGGTTAAGTTTTTTTGGTGAGTCCTTTTATAAGCCTAGAAAAAAATAATGTATCACACATAAAAAAAATTGAATTGCAAAACCGCTTACTTAAGAACCCCTTTTCGGATATTGTCAGTGGTAAATTAAAATTTTAAGAATATGACGGAAAAAAACATTTTAATTGAGCTTTACAAAATAAAATAAAACACGCATTGTGGTGATGTTTTTTTTTTGTAAATCGAAACACGCGGTCGGTGTTCAGCGGAATTTCAAACTTTTCGCTATCTGCATAAGGAGTGCGTGATTTCGTTCAAATTTTACGAAGTGGATCCCCGAGAGGGACGCTAAGATGATTTGGACACATTTGGATGGACCAGCCGATGGACGTAGAAAGAGAAGCCAAGATAATATTTTTTGTTTTGCGCAAATGTATATGAAAAGAAAGGGCGTGTCAAGAATGCACGACAGGTTTGTGAGCGGTATTTCATCCTCTCTGTTTACCACTGCTGGAGATGGTGTGATGGCTAGTTTATTAATGTATGATGTAATAGGTAGCTATACTCGTATTACTTTTAAAAAAATCGTTTGATCCAGCAAATCGATGTAATTAATATATCCGATCAGTGATTGAGTTGTCCGGTTCCCACGTGGGCGTCGTGAATTCATCGGCTGGCTAAATCCCCTCTCACGAAACGAACAACATTTTCCGCTTAGTATGATAGTGATAAATTTTCAAATATTGTCATGTTATTCGTAATTCGGGAATGATTGTCTTTCTTTAAAAAACAGTATTTACAAGGACAACTTCAAATTATTACGCGAGTGATAATAAAAAAAAGTCTCTTATCTGCATGAAAATACTACATGGGAAATGTGTCAATTATCAATTCTAGCGTACGCTGAAAAACGTAATCTTTCTAGGATAATAGAAGTCGCTATAAATAACGATGATTCTATTCAACTCGACTGGAACTGTAAATGGAAATAGGTTTTTATACGCTATGAGCAAGTTCGTCATGTTTCATTTGTTGATATTTTAGATTTAACGCTTTGACTAAAAAATATCGGTAGGTTCCAACAATACAATTAACTACAGGAGGCTATACTGTCATATCTTTTCAATCGATATTAATTTAACTTAAGTTTACTATATATTTTATATGTACCCATATCTATTATTATTTATATACTCTCTGATGTCATTGTACGACCTAATGCCACATTTAATAGGTACTTTAAAAAATTATTTGTCCTTTTTTCTAATGCTTGTAGTTAACTGTGACATGCAATTATTGTTAATGGTGTATAACGTTGATAATAAATAAATTATTATAACTATTTTGATGTGTTATGGGCAATAATGTAAGATGTAAGAATAATGAACTAAGCACATCCGTGGGTTTTACTCAAAAAGTAGGGTTAGGGTAATTGTTTTTCCTCTTATTTTAAACTTCAAGTGTGAGAAATTTCACCAAGAAGTACCAAAAATCTGCTTTAAGTGGTGAGGAAGAGGTAAGGGCTGCTTTTTCGAAAAATTATGTAGACAGTAACCTTACCCTTGTTTTGAAAGTAAATAGTGCAAAATTTCATCAAGCTCGGAATAAAAGTGTAGATTTGTATACAAAACAAACAAGCGGACACCGCCCGCCCTGGATATTCTTCATTATATAATAGATATTTTGTTTCTACTGCGAATACCTACTTCTTGTTTCCAACACTATTTTATTACAATGGGTGATCCAAAAAAGGCAGTTAAGTACCTACCAAACTAATTCTAGTGAAACAAAAAAAAATGAAAAAAACCTCATTTCCATTCAACATCTTTTATTTGCATTTCGGTTGGTTTTGAACCTGCGACCCCCAAACCTAGGGTCGAGGACATACCCGTTCAACAATACAGAGGTTATTGAAAAAACGTACCAAATGTTTGTGGTTTTATTTTCATAATATAACCTCTAAAACCATTTGTTTAGCATGCGAATTTATGCAACGGATAAAAAATATTTCGCATATTTTCTACGCGACCATAAAAAACTGTACTGGATAGGAGAGCAGTCACCAAATTTTTGAATACGGTAGTTTTTTTGCTCTATGGCATTCCCTTTGAAAGTAGGACCATCTCTCCAAACCAGGTATTTAAAAATTGTGCATGCGAGCGCGGTGCCCTTTGAGGTACCAGTATATTTGTACTGACGGAGTACGAGTATGTGAACCAGTTAAAAGTGACCGGCCAGTTTTGGTGAAGTACTTCGGGCAGCTGTCCCATTTTTTAAACTTGCTTATTCTTCATAATGAAAATCCACATTCTTCAACCTGCCAGAGACTCATCTTACTTGTGAATGATAAACAAATATCAAAAAGGTTCAAATTAAATATTCAAAAATCAAAAAATCTTTATTGTATAAATAAAAGTATGAAGTACAAAGGGTACACCTTATGGGTATATATATATATTTCCTCTTTATTATAGTTAACCCACAAAACACATCTTCTATTGTATAAACCAATGCGGTGGGTGTTTTTTTTGTATACAAATCTAGAGTTTTATTCAAAGCCAATGAAAATTTTCACACGTTGCTTACTCGAGATTTCGAAAAACCACCCCATCTCCCTTTCCCATCCCTTAAAACAGAATTTTAGTACTTCTTGATGAAATTTTGCACGTTAGAGGTTCTAAATTAGAGAAAAATTAAGGGTATGAGGGGGAACACAATCATTCATAGCCCCAAGTAACGCCAGGTACTGCAGCTAGTATATATATACGAGTATGTATATATACATGGCTGATATTTTTATATTAAACGATGGTGTAAACAAAGTATTTCTTATTAATTTTATTAATAATCACCCCACAATGTAATTATTCATTTATTGAAGAAAATACATCAACATTTATTGAAGAAAATACATTAACATTTATTGAAGAAAATACATTAACATTTATTGAAGAAAATACATTAACTTTTATTTTTAAAATATAGACAAGTTTAATCTAGGTGCGTTCATGTGTTCAAAGAATCCGTTTAGTGATAGTGATATTTGTCGAGAAGAAGTGTTTTTAGTGGTGATTTAAATATAATTAGATCGTGTGTTTATTTCATCTTACGTGGAAGGTTGTTATGTACTTGTACTTTAGTTGCCATGTAGTAAGGTACTTTTTGAAATATTGTTTTGTTTGCTTGTGATATAAGCAGGTTTTCCTGTCATGTGTTTAAGTGTTGAGTGTTTTATTGGAATGATTCCTACATGATGAGGTCAACAACAAAGCTAACGGTATATTACTGCTGCTTAGTGATCGCTAATCCCCCCCACACAGCATCCCCAAAGATGATATAGGCCTTGAGGGAAATTATTTCTCTCAGGGTCTTCTGTGTGGAGTTACTGTAAAAAAATCTACAAGTTTAACTTGGAATATTGTCATTTTCTTTGCGTTTCCAAAAAAAAATAACATAACGAATTGGTCAATTTTTTCTTCACATAATATAACCACACACCAAACCTACCTCAACGCAACACTAACTAAAAACAAAACACATTTTTACCACTTCATACAGTGAGTTCGACTTATTCAACTCAGCCCCTCATAATTTCTAACCTAAAATCAAAAAATTACATTCACACAAACATATTACCCTACACAGACTAAATGCTTTCCCTTCCCCTCCCTTCCATCATCCTAACCTCATAGGCTAACCTTGTAACTTTTCTTTTTTATTTGAATAATCTAAATACTTAAGTGAAAATCTATTATTAGTTCATTTTTTACATATATTTACCATACGTAATAATTATTGTAAACTGTTTGTTTTCCAAATAAAATAAAAATAAAATAAAATAAACAACCAACGAATAGATCATCGACAGTACCAACTGTAAATTGCTCCAACTGTATGATTGCAAATTAACATTCTTCGACCTGTTATCTTGATTGTGTAATAACGAATAGATCACAGAGCAAATAATACATGGAGATACGCTAACATGCGAGGGGAAGAAATAAAATAAGAGAGGCGAGCTAGGCCTACAGCCGTTGATATAGTACTTGCACTGGACGCTCACGCCAGTGGCATCGACTGTAAATTGCCGGCTTCCTCTTTAGGGACTTTGGGTAAGGATTTGCAAATGAAATAGTGACTTTATTTTATTTTTTTTTACATGAATACCGCATAAGAGTCCCAACTGCTCCCAACCGTCTGGAGCCAGTGAGACTATGGCATTCCCAATTGGGGAATGTTGTGAGGCTAGAGGTATTGGGGAGGGGAAGGAGAAGGGGAAGGGGAGGAGGGAGGTGGGGAAATTATGAAAGTCTTTAGACAACAACTGCTGTTGGGCTACTGTCTCCTTACTTTTCCCAGATGGTACTCTTACCGTAGAAGCAGTTGTCTCGCTATTTATTTATTTCACGATCAAAGAACATCCAAATATTAAAATTTAAAAAAGGCTTTATCTACACGTGTTAATTGATGATACGTGTATAGGAACTAATATGGTTATTCTAAAAAGAAATGCACGGACACAGAGGACTTTCCTTAAGGTACCTACGTCTTATGAATTGCATAATTCCATGGTTTGTGGAAATTACTTAAGCTTGGTCCAATATAGAACACGTTTAGGAAGATTTTATAAACAAAGGTAAACAAAAGACAATCGCCAAACAACTCGATCTTAGCATACACTTCTTGCTTCATTCACATTCCATACAGCGTCTCTTACATTCTCTTCTGTTATTACGACTTCTGACATGGCCCGTCTCAAGTATTTGATTCACTTGATCGTGTCATGTCTTCCTTGGACGTTCCCGGCTTCTTCTTCCATTCACATTCGCGTAATATATTCTCCTTACACTCCTTTCTTCGTTCATTTGCTCTACATGCCCAAACCATTCAAGCGTCCCTTTCTTAATCTTACTCATTACGCTTGCATTTTTTATGAATCTCAACATTTTTCACACGATCATACATTGTTATACCTCACATTCGCCTCAAAGATCTAATTTCTACAGCATTCAGTCTAGTTTCATCCTTCCTCTGCCAGTTCCATGCCTCATGCCATACATCAGGGTTGGTATCAGCACTTCATTGTGGACTGCTAGCTTCGCTTCTTTGGACATTTTTAGAAAAATAAAATTTTAGGTAATAAGCCTCTGCTGTTCGATACATAACAGGTTAAGTGGAATAGATCATCAAAAATGCCAACGGTCAATTGCTAAAGTTGCATGATAGCAAATTCACATTCTTACAGCTGCGAGATGTTCATCTCGTCTGTGAATGCTAAATAAACAAACAACGAAAACGTTAACAACAATGCTATCAGTGTGATCTAGTTTTATTTCCTTTTCTTTGTTGGATATTTGCTCAATGGAAGAATGTACATTATCTGCATACAGTCGTTTTGTTTATAAAATCACTCTCGTGGAAAGTGTTTACGTGAATGGTTTCTGATAATAAAACCTATATTTAGGTAGTTCAAACTCAAATTTAAGATAACATTTTATAGTGTTTTAGGTTTAGATAGACATACAATTATAAAAAAAGGTCATAAAAGTCAGGGACACCAAAATAGTGGTGTTACAGTTAATACGTTTTCATCCATAAATCAATCGAATAGTTTCTATGGACTTAAGGACGACCACCAAATAAGGCGTTAAACGTCACTTTGCAGGTTGATAGCGCAAGTGATAAAATAAATGATTTATCTGTAAAATCTATGCGGTAGTTAGAAAAACTTATAAATTCCATGAAATACATACCAAAATGTCTGAAAATATGTGCAGTTTGAATACCACGGAAGGCATTTTACGTAAAATTCCAGTAAAATTTTCATAAAGAACTTAATAACTATCCATATAGAATTTGCAGAAAACGAGTTGTGTATTTTTGAGTTCCTCAAAAACGCTGATATTTTATTACTTTTTCTGGATTTGAAAATTCTTGATTTTTGAGATAGTCGTTTATTATACGAAAAGGTATTTTTTGAGGTAAAGAAACAATTAAATAGTGAGAAAAATAACACTCACTTCCTAAATAACTATAATCAAAATGGTGTCGGTGAATGACATAATAAATGAAAAAAAATAATCCTAAGCGAACCTTTGTACTATCTCTTATATTTGCATTAATACTACAAGGTCATCTTATCTATTATAAATTTCCCGCCTACTATTTTTCCAATAATAATGTATTACACACAAGTCCCATTTGTTGCAAAATTATTTATTGAAATTGCAATAAGTTAATTTACCTGCGTTTATATTGATACATTTATAAATCTTTATTTTGTTAAAATGTAATTTTATAATTTATAGAACACAATGATAGTAATGTTTTTTTACAATATTCATTATTAATTCACATCCATTTTTCAAATTAAGTTCTCAAGGGACCGAAAAATCTAACGCTTCTTAAGCGTGAAAACTTATTATGAGGGAATTTCTTAAGCGAGTTTCACTATAGTACTGGTCCATAACAGTGGGTTTTTGGGTTGCCTTGATGCCCAGTAGCTTAGGTTTCACACTCGGTTAGCGGAAGATTTCGACATTTTAAAATAGTTTCTTTGTTTTCCACCAGGGAATATTTTCGATTTAATCACCGGAGGAAAACCATTATTCTGCAGCTTCCCAAAGCAAGTACTGCCTCATTGTGCCATCCTGACCATGAGTAAAATGTCTACTGGAATTGGTGACTGATTGCATAGCCCAATGGCTAAGTCTATTCTCCGGCTAAAGGTAATTAACTGTGGGAACTCAAGCATAAATTATTTACCTTGGTATCCATTAGCCGCGACATTTCCATATCTCCTTTTAAAAGCCGTCATTCACTTTCAAATGAAACGGGCGGAGCCAATCGGCGACACTTTTTCTAAGACCTTGTTAACGTGGGTTCCTAACCCACATCAAATAAAAATACGTTCATATAATTTCTGAAAATTTTAAAATACATAAATATTATTTATTTATTTGTAAGCGACAGGCAGCTTTTAATTAAAAAAAAAGTGAAACAAAAGGTAAGTTAACAAAGTTTCTTGTGCTAACAGTGGTTAAATACAGATGTTTAATTTATGAAGCTAACAAGAGAAAGAAAAAACAAATTGAGAAGGAAAGGGGAAGAGGAAGAGGAAGATAGGATCGGGACAGGAGATGCTCACGATTCATTTTATACGCAATTTGTGTTCGTACGTATTACTTCGGTTCGATATTTTGAAAGTGTATTGTGAAGAATGGCGATATTGTGAAATTGTGCGTTATATAACGCACAAATACTGGGAAATGGAGAATTTATCCTAAGATTTGTCCTGCATGCAGCAAATGAAAAAAATCCGTTTGTCGGCTTGATCTTGAAGATGTGTGAATGTTTATAAAGTTAATGAGCTTTGGCGAGTCCAGGCCATTATTCATAATTTTAAATAACAAGATTTGATCAAATTTTTCGAAGCGTCAATTCAAAGCGTCGCGTTTGAAGCGTGATGAAGTTATGGAATTGTAAGGATTCGGTATTATTTGAAAAGTGTAAAATGAATTTATAATTTATATACTTTAAAAATTTCAATATGGACTTAATATAAAGGTGTACATATCGGTGTGCAATATTCTAAGTGAGGGCAGATATACGATATATATTTAATAAAAAAAAAACTATCTTCCACTTGTTTATTTTCGACCGGACCGGTTTCCCCCTGTCACGGGATCTTCAGACTGATACAATTTAACCTACATAGATCTGAAATAAACAAGTGGAAAATAGTTATAAAGGCTTCTTAATCACAACAATTATTTTAAAATAGAATTCCACCGAAAATTGACAGTTTTGACATTACAAATAATTAATAATGTACACATATACATGTATATTCATATTCCAAATAACGTTTTCGACAGATCGAACACTTGTAAAGCCTGCTTTACACTTTCAGTGATAGTTTTCCTGAGGCAAGAGAGCTCGTATCCCATCTCATCACCCCCGTATCGTGCAGTACTCCCTCAATACCACTACCTACTCAATAATGATCAATGATTGAATGATGGTAGACTTAGCGTTTACAAAACAACAGACGGGATGGTGGGAAGGACTGTGAGGCGAGCGCGTTATCTACACTCTCGCGCTCGGGTCTCGCCTCAGTGCTGAGCAAGCACAATGATCGCCCACTGGATTTTAAAAGCGCCTTTTGTCTGTCAGATCGCAAATACAATGTCTGGCCGATAACCTTTTCCCGGCAAAACCAGTTTCTTCTAAAATAGTAAATTACTGTGACAGTTATTGTTATTCAGATCAGGCTGAAAGTATTCCAGCGCTAATGTTTGTGATGTCATGTGATGAAATAATTTAAACATTTTATTTTTAATTCAACAAGGAACTATTTGAGTCTTTTAGAGGATAGGAAGGAGCGAACTTGGGTCTTGAAAAGACCCATGTTGTAGGATGGAGAAAACCTGGCTGAAAGAGGCTGGCAGATCATTCCACAGCCTAGCTGTTGAACACAAGAAGGTGTTGTAGAAGCGACCCGTCCTCATGTGACAAATGTCAACCGTCTGCAAATGTTGGGCGCGCGTTGGCGTATTTCCCGACTATGCACTGGTATCGAAGGGATAAAAGACGCTAGCTACCAAAATGCTGGGTTAAGGGGTGGGATGGGAATGGTTTTTAGAAATCTCATGTAGATAGTGACCTTCCTCTTGTTTCATAACTTAAGAGCGCAAAATTTCGTTAATCTCAGAATAAAACTGATCTTTTTTTAAAAAGTTATTTTTCATAAAAGTTCCAATTTTTCAGTCAGTTTTCATAAAAGTTCCAATTTTTCGAATCCCGTCAAAACGTACCAAATCTATGGCCGGTCAGTTTTAAGGTTAGAATGTCAGATGTCAAAACAAGGATGAGTTTTACCGTACATAATTTTACGTTCTATTCATAATAAACCATAAATAAACAAAAATAATAAAACTCAAAGAGAAATAATAGTATTGAGCATTAACATTATCATAACATCTGTATTGATAATTGGTTTGGTAATTGTTATTTCTTTAATTAATAATAGTTTTTTTTTATTATTGAACGCAAAACTATAAACAAACGTATTTAAAATATAAAGCAAAATCGACAATTTAAAATTTCCATACAAATCCAAGAGAGACACGTGACGTCAGATGTTCCGAATGCAATGGTACCCACATATTCTGAACCGGCGTTTGCTGATCTGTATAAAAGTGCCTTACAGCGCGATACAATATTATTGTGTGGATCGTTTATTTATCATCGGCAAGCCCACTCGTTGAATTTCTCTGTTGTACCGCTGCAGTCATGACACGATTGTGTAACAATAGATAACTGCGGTAATAGGAAAAAATTGTCTATTATTTATTGATCGCGATTGGTGTAAGAACTAGAAAACGGACACGAAAAACTAGACTGTAATCCGTCTGTGAAAATCTTACTTTATTTTGTGTCTGCGAGGGTCAATGTCTTTGGGAACCTCGATAAAGTATAAAAATTGGGTTATTAATACGGTTATATATAATTCATAACACGAACTAAACGCGCACGCATCATGCGTATCTGTACCTAGAATCAAACGTGGTCAAATCCATCTCAGCAAAAGTGCGGGAAAACACCACAATGTGTGGGAATTATGAAACACAGATGGCGGCTAAATGAATCAGGTGACCAATTTCTGCACTCTCATTGGTCCAAATGAATTAGAACATTTTTGAAACTCAAATCAGTTGGATGCGACCGCTTTTTGAAAAGTTCAGTAACACTTTCATCTTTTTGAACAGAGTAAAATATAAACACGTAAAGTTTTTGATAGAAATTAAATTTCTATAATAGTTGTTTTCAATTTAATAAAAGATATTTTGTGTATATAATATTTAAATATCAACACATTTCTGATGCGAAGCTTCCATCACAAGGATATAAGAAATAATGACAAGAATAGACAACTTAGAAAATTAAAAAAGACGTACCAATAGACAAAGTACAAACATAAACAAAAATTAACAATAAGAGATAGGTAACTAATTAATTTAAAAAGTATAAATAATTGAAAAAATTAAAATTATTATAAAATATTAAAAAAATAATTTGTGCTAGAAATTAAAAAAAAATTAAAAATTATTTTTATTTTAAATAAAATCAAAGAAATGGCAATAATAATTAAAAATAGTAATTCAACTTTTTTTTGGTTTGACCGCTCTTGATTCTAAGGTACAGAATATCTGTAAATCGAAAAATAATTTTCTTTTAAAAACTGTATCAAAATACTATTTTTTTCAATTATCTCTTTTAATATTTGTGGAAGTTAGGGCTCTCCCAAACATTTCGTATTTTGGACTTGCGTATGGTTTTCGGGTACAGATATTGTTTTGGTTAACCACAATATTCATATATTATTTGTCTTTCCTACCTCATTTTATTGCACGACTAAACAGAAAGTTCTGTCCTATATTTGCGTGCATATATCGATAAATTACAGTACCTACGAATTTATATAGTTTACGGATATAGTTGCAAATATTTTTACTGAGGAGATCGTATCTTTACGGTGCGATCGTCGCACTTAAAATTACGCCGTAGGTACTGACCTCATTCCACCTTTCTCTCATCTTTTCATTCCTGTCATACATTCTGTGTCGCTACTGATGACGAACATGATCTCGTATGGTAAGTTCCTATCATTTGAAGTTAATTAGAGAAAGATCCGTTGGTAGCTGCTTTCCCCTCCGGACAGAATGCGAAAGGTTAACTTGCTCACAATTTGTTATTGTTATTAAAATCTGTTAAGCGTCGAAAGTGAATTCAAGTGAAAGAGCAATCAATCTCAACGGAAGTCGTGGAACAAACTAACTATAGGTACTCTACCATCATTACCATCTCATGGTTTTATTTACTTGGCTTAATTTATGTTACATTATTTGCGCTCTTTGGGAAAAGATCTTAACTACATTAAAAACCCTAACCAAGGAAAGAAAAAAGGACAAACATTTGGTTATAAACAATTTATTAAAGTTACTTTTTGTACTTACTGAATAAAATATATTTAATATACTATTAACTATTTGCGGCATCCCCGAATTTCGTCGTCGGCTCATAAAGCTGAGTGATACATAACTTAATCTTATCAATATTACTCTATTATATTATCTTTTTTTTAGTAATCAATTTTAAACGCATTTTTTCCCTCATGGCACCAACCAGTACACTTATCAAAACACACATACTTAATAATATTTGTTTTTCTCATCTCTTCATAAGTACTTAACTATACTCAAATTATCTGGTATACACAATTGTTTTTTTTTCTATACTATTCTTTATATTTAATTATTATACTTTTTTATAGATACATTGTATTACCATACTATGTCAATACTAGCTTTTTCCCTTCTATTTTTGTATAATGGCACTTAATATGAACTAAATTTGTTAATTTGACTGTCCTAAAACGGGATTTGTTCTCAGTCGGGCAATCAAAGCTTTCTTACATTTTATTGTTAAATAATGTGTGTTTCAAATAAATAAAATGAAAATAAAAACTATAGGATCTATGCGTCAGACGGGGTAATTCACTGACTGGATTTTACATGAAAAAATTTGCTAAATTGCTTTCACCTCTGTTCTTTCAAAATCGTTTTTAAACTCTCCATATATTTAATTTGTAATATACCACCAAGAGAAACGATTTGGCATTTTTAAAGTTGTTATTTAGAAATGTTTTCAGTCCAGTGCGTGTTCAAATTGTTTCTATGTTTTCTCCCACGGTGTTTTATTTTTCCTTGCTTCTCGTGGACGCTGTTTAAAATTAACCGGTATTTAATACTGGTTAAAGGTGTTCCATCGTAATGAAAGTCACTTTTATTTTCCGCTTAAATTGGTATGTGCTTAATTTTTAAAAACCAAAATCTAGTTATTTCACGCTGCCTTCATTACAATTGATTGAATCATCTTTTAAGATAAAAATACTCTTATAATTGAAATATTGAACTCGAACTCTTTAAGTAGTCCGATTAATAGCTCTACTATTTGAGGTAGTTCGACTGCGTTTCGATTAAATGGATGCATTCAAATAAATATATCTATAATATCTTCAAACTTTGGTATTCACCTTGTTTTTTTTTGTATATCCACAAATAACTAATGTTAGTCAACAGTAAAATATTGTTTTTGAATAATAATACTTCAAATTTATTAATTAAAAACATCCCAAATACTATACAACCAGATTTTTATAGTAATAATATATCTTAAATAACGAGGATAAATATAATATTTTGAATAAATCGGAGGTATATAAATTAATCTGTAACGATTGAAACTTTTTTTTACGTAGACTTCAAGAAATTTTATTATTAGAGTTAAGGAACACCTAAGGTGTTTAAATAATAATAATTATTCAGAATTTCCCAATCATATTTTGGAAACTAATCATTCTTTTGATATAACTAAAGGTTTAAATAATTTACGTACAAATACAACCGGTTTACAATTAGACAAATTTGAAATTTTAGAAATCAGAAAAAGAGTTAATATTCATTTAAATATAATTAATAATCAAATATTTTATAAAACAGAATGTTTTTTTAAAAGATAAAATCTAGAATTTATTTTCATATTAATATTAATAATAAAAATAATTTATTTTTATTTTATTTCTATTTAATGTTTTACGATAATTTATTAACATTTTTTATTAATTATTACCTACTTTAATCAATTTTTGATTATGTTTATCATTTGTCTATACTTGACATTATTTTTTAGTCTTCTGTATAATCCTAATGAAGAAAGCATCGCTTTCGAAACATGTTAATATGTACATATTAATAAAGTGGTGATTACGAAGTAATATTTAATTCATTTATTATAAATATATCTTGTCTTTATAAAGGTTTGAAGTATATTCATCAAAATTATAACACATTCCTCCCAACTTCATGATTAATTTAATACTCAGCAATACTATACAAGCGGAAACTGAGCATTTTTGAAAAGGAGACATGTTTATATGAAAGAGAGAGGGAGCGAGCTAATATAAACTAACACTTAGGGCGTAAGCGATCGTTTAAAAAATATCTAATGAAAGACGTCATATTTAGAATTAGACTGTAGCATTTAAAGAAACGCTGTGAATTTTTTCATAACTATAATTATTTAATAACAGAACCAAGCGTATTATTTATATTTTTCTTTGCATATTTTGAGATTTTTTTCCATCGAGGAAATTTCATGCAAAAAAACTTTTTAAGGGAAATTTGTAATATGTACTTAGAAATTCTGAATTCAAAAGCTTAATTTTACATGAATACCGCACAAGAGTCCCAACTGCTCCCAACCGTCTGGAGCCAGTGAGACTATGGCATTCCCAATTGGGGAATGTTGTGAGGCTGAAGGTATTGGGGAGGGGAAGGAGAAGGGGAAGGGGTAGGGGGCGGTGGGGAAATACCTGGCTATTCAGATCTGGTCACCAAACACGGCTAAAAGCCATTTCAAGAAACGTTTCAATTCTGAATGGTGGTCTTTCACCAGGGCGATACTGAGAGTATCTTCCACTCTGGAACGTGCGCAAATATACTATGTATTATTTTAAAAATAATTAATTGCGAAACAACACAAATTAATGAAATAAAAATTACTTGCGCACGCCGGGATTTGAACCCGCGACCTTCGGATTCGTAGTCGAGAGCCTTACCCCTCGACCATGGAGGCCGTCAAACGAACGTTAACACAATTTTTTTTTATTTATTTACGCCCATTACGGGTTTTTATGTGGATATTTACAAATAATATTGAAAAGGTACATATGTATTATAATAGATAATATAAAAATAATAACACAATTTGACGATTTTATCCAGAGTTAAATAATTTCAAATAAGCTAGCTCTACTCGATGAAAAAAACGTACTAATGCATGTTTATACTGTAACATTGATGTGCCAAATATGTCAACAACATCGAAGTATTTATTCCCCAGATGTTGAATCCGCGGCATAGGGGAATAATATTGCGACGCTGAAGTTAAATTGTCACAATAAAATGATAGGTACTGTCTTGTCCTACTGTGTACGTGAAAAGCAATCAGATATAGCAGTTCAGGGGTATAAACCATTGAATTAAAAATCTAAAATGAACTTGTTAAATCGCAATTTTAACGCTTAAAAAGAACCTGCCGACAATATCCAACACCTGTATAACGAAAACGTTCCCTTTCCTGTTGGACAGTTTGAAGCAGTGTAGAGATAAATGCATCAAAATGATTACAGGCGTGTTTAGATACAATTCGCATGACCACCGCAACTAAGAATGCAGTCCCTGATTAATGAATTCTTCATGTGTCTCTGTACCGCCGTTAATTGCTTTCACATCTTCTTTAAAAGGTGTTTCAATGGTGGACCAGTCACGGCCAGACGAGGAAGCTGTGTAAAACTCTTGAGTTTCGAGGCTGATGACTGCCGACTGTGGCCTGACGCGGGTCATCAGCGGTGAGCCGGTTGAAAGAAGAGAAAATAATATTGCCAGTAGGTAGAAAGTAAAAAAAAATGAGTTGGTGCACACAGATATTCGAAGGTCAATGACTCGATGTACGGTATTTAACGGTTCCGGAATCTGTAGTACCTACATAATGTTTATGTTGATCGTGGCTTAGTTGAGTGAATACTATTAATTAAGACCTGGCCATTTAATAAAGGCGGTCCAAATTAAAACGTTCGTGATAACTGGTTCGATCCGAGGTGAACAAATTCGTAAAGAGGGCGATTATACTGGAATTATTATTAGCTGCGTGGGTTCATCCGATTTAGCTTAATCTAAACTTGATAGGCCGTTATAGATTAGCATTATTTGAAAAGCATCGCAACAGATAACCCTGATTAACTTCGAATTAAGTTCGCACTATTTATCCTCGATAAACAATAAAAACATTATGATGATTTGTATACAAATCATCTCAAGGGCGCTGTACAAATATATTTAAATGTATATCGGTCTAATAATGTTTGTCTGTCTGTCCTAGATTTTCTCGAAAATTACTCGACTGGTTTCGCTGAAAATAGCACAGTTTGTACTTATCAGTGCCGGGAAGGTTTAGAGAGTAGTTTGAATGAAATAAAATATGTAAAACTGTTGCCATAATGTTTTGAAATTAGTATGAAAACATTGAACTAGCCATGTTATATTGAGGTTAGACCATAGATATACCACTCTGGTTAGCCACAGATCACGTATTCAAAAGAAGGTTTGTTTTGGTAGAATATTTTTTAAATGGAAAACACAAGTACGTACCTACTTAAGATCTTTATTATATAGATACATTTTGAAGAAATAAATGTTTGGAATGAAATAAAATTTTCAAATGAATGTTTCTTGGTTTCTTTGTTTAGATATAGTAATAGTCGTCACAGGGCATTACTTTCGCTTTCAAATCAATTATGGCACCCAAACGACAAGAAATAATTTAGAACTTCATAACTTAATAAAATAAAAAAACCCGAGCAAGGCCGGATACACATCAGATAGTATATATGGTATATATAAATATATACCACTATTCAAAGGCTCTGTCCTAAAACTAATTATGGAAAATCTATTATAACAATTGCTAAGTAAAGGATAACAGATTGCATCCACTAGTCCATCGGTCAATAATATAAAACTATATGTACAATGTATCACCAATCTGGGTGATGCTGTGTAAAAATGTACATACGATTTTTATTATGTACAGGCAGATAATATACAGGACCATACTTACCTGGCAGGCCACTTCAGATTAACGCAGTTTATAAGATAATTGTAGATACAGTTGTACGCAGAGGACACGATATCGATAGCACTATGCATTGCATCCTATTTGAGGTGCTGTTTATTCTAAGATTAAGCGGAACGGCTGCGCCGCCTGTTTCATACAAAACTTAATTTTGGATTTGAGGCCGTTCCACTTAATGTTCTTTTTTGTTTATTTGGAAAGGAAAATCGAATTTTATAATCGGCGGTACAGTAGGGGATTTAATTAGAATTTATCTCCCTAAAAGAGATTCCTCGCAAAACAGATTGAGATGAAAAGCTTCAA
Organism: Halesus radiatus; assembly: GCA_022606495.2. Taxonomy (NCBI): domain Eukaryota; kingdom Metazoa; phylum Arthropoda; class Insecta; order Trichoptera; family Limnephilidae; genus Halesus; species Halesus radiatus. The sequence continues at coordinate 10,377 of JAHDVE020009883.1, read as the reverse complement.
ATATGTAATATTAATCCAATAAGATAAAGTGCAATTAGGTTATGCAAGCAATACAAGGAAGGTACTCTAAGGTACATTTAATTTAAGGATATGGAAATCTAAAACGGTAAATTTTTAGATTAGACCGAAATTCTGTTGAACTTGTTATGAATCTTAGTTCCTCAGGGAGTTTATTCCATGCCTTAGGCCCTGGTAATCCGAAGGCGCGATCTTTAAACTTAGTATTTGGTTTGCGCTTAGGTTCTGTCAGCCTTACTGCTCATCTAAGAGTTGACTGCCTTAGACTAGTATTTTCCTGAACGCATAGTTTGGAGATGTAAGGAGGGGCCATTTCATTGATGAATTTAAACATCATCCAGGACAAATTGTACCGGATTATTTTAGGGCACTTAAGCCAGTGAAGGTTACGAAGGAATTCTGAAGTCTGCGAATATTTAGAAACCCCAGTGATAAGCTTAGCTGCAGCGCTAAACACGGATTGAAGTTTGTTGATTTGATTTTAGGAAGGCTTGTTCAAATGCCGTTACAATAATTAAGCCATGAGACTACATATGAGGTGATTAACAGTTTCGTTGCCTCTGTAGGAAGGTTTATTTGGACTGACTTGAAGGTTACTTAGGACTGACTAAAAAAGAGGCAGTTTGCGTCTTTTTAATGCTATGTACCCCAGAGAATTTTTTTTCACCTATATGAAAGGCTCCACCGGATTCCTGAAAATCTTCAAAAATATACTGTTTCTGAAAAATTTAACATAGCTCACACTATCACGAAAAAATCACCAGCCCCTTTTGACGGCCTCCATGGTTGAAGGGTAAGGCTCTCGACTACGAATCCGAATTTTTTAAAAATAATTTGTGCTGTTTCACAATGAATTAATTTAAAAATAATATACGATTAATATTTGGGCACGTTCCAGAGTGGAAGATACTCTCAGTATCGCCCTGGTGAAAGACCACCATTCAGAATTGAAACGTTTCTTGAAATGGCTTTTAGCCGTGTTTGGTGACCAGATCTGAATAGCCAGGTATTTCCCCACCTTCATTTTCCCCTTTTCCTTCCCCTCCCCAATACCTTCAGCCTCACAACATTCCCCAATTGGGGATGCCATAGTCTCACTGGCTGCTTGGTTGAGAGCAGTTGGGACCCTTGTGCGGTATTCATATAATGAAAGTATATATATATAATCTAATGATCATTCCTTCTTCGATGCTAGTGGCTACGTCTTACACATTTGAATCAATTATTTAGAAAATTTAATATTCCCGATGTGTAATCTAAGTTCATTGCATAGAAGAAATAAGTACGTGGCGAATAGACTTTCAACATCATATTTAATGATCGTACCGTATTTTTTGCGCAAAAAAATGTTCCCATGAATGTTAATAAATAATGTGTAGGTATGTGCTATTTTCTATTTTACTTTTTGTCGATGTTTTAAGCGTGTGGGTGTTCAGAGCAATAACAGTCCAAGAAGATTGTATTTGCAGATTACTGCCTACGCACTGATTTGTATCAAATTATCTCCAGATTTAAAAATGTCTTCTTTCGGTTGATAAAATAACAAAAGATGGCGCTAGCCAAATACATTTTGTAATGAAATTAAACACCCTTTTTCAATGTAAAACTAAAACAATATTTTAACACAAATCGTTAACGCTACATTATCCAAGCCACAATACTACACTAACATTTTGCCGAATCAAGACCCCGTTATCATTTAACTATGCCATAGATAACAAAATCTTAGAAAAAGTCAACGAAATTAGTGATTTCGTAATTTTGCAGATCACACACAACAAATAACTAATAAAGGAATGAAGACACTGGGATTTATAATTAGAACTATTAAAGACTTTGACTCGCTGGAAATTATAAAAATAAAATATTTGTCTTTTAAAAAATAAAACAATAACTTTGTTTTAAATCACTTTTATTTATACTTTAATAATAATAATAATAAATGTTTATTCCGGTATGTAGGGAGGTTAGTGCAGTCTCACACATTCCATATAAAATATAAATGCAATAGTTATAGAAAAATATACTAAAATTATAAGACAGTAGTATGGTGATACATCACAACATAAAACAAAAATTAAAATAAAAAATAAGAATTTAACTAAATAAGTATATGAAAATAAATCCTTTAAGGTGCTGCGGCATTTATATTATGAGGGGACAATATATTTCTCCAGTATGCGTCGACCGGGTTTCGCTACTGCCGCAGCTTCTTCAGGGCAGTATACAACTGAGTTGTAAGTTATTGTAAGTTGTAAGTAACAAAGTTATTGTAATGTCACATCACCAAGTTACCGCTTCAAATGAAAAAATCGTATATTTGTCATTAGTGCGCAGCATATTAGAATACAATTCAATAGTGTGGTCCCCATACTATCTCATTCATATAAAAAATATTGAACGAGTGCAGCGCAAATTTTTACGTTTTATTAACTTCAAACTATACATTGTTGCTAAATACACTCAAAATACATACTCTAGAGAACAGAAGAAAAATAACAGGCTTAACTTTTTTATTTAAAATTATTTATTGTGTATTAAACTGTTGTGAACTCCTGCAACTAATTAACTTCAAAGTACCTCATCGACAAACTCGGCAAAATATGTTATTCTGTAACAATAATTCTGCGACTAACTACCAAATACATTCACTTGGAAACAAATTCACCTCTGCCATAGATATATTTAATATAAGTTTACCCATGTTTAAAAATACCTGAAATATATTTTTATGTTGCAACGATTATAAAAAAATCACACAAGAGCCATTGTTTAATTTTTTTTTATATTATCTTTGTACTTATCTACAATTTAAAAAATTGTTCCTCTTTTTTCTTTCTCTGTATCATGCACTATATTACGTATTATGCAATTTCATACATTTTTACGTCATCTGAAATATAAAAACAGGTTGATTTTTTTTTTCATGTCATCCACTTATATTATATTATATTATATTATGCACTTGTATATTATGTATCATGTAGATCAGGCTAGTACTATATATTTTTTTTTTAAAAGGTAGTATCTACAAATTAAAAACCTTTCCCTTTATAACTTCTCTGTGTCATGCACTTATACATTATTATACTCGTACATACATATATATCATAAATTTGTTACACTTATATAAGAACTATGTATCATATTCTTTTTTTATTAAGTTAAAGCCTTCTTTTCTTTCTGTTCACTAAATCATTTAAATTTTAAAATATGTAAAAGCCCATCGGGGCGTTAATAAATTAATAAATAATAATAAATAAATATGGTAGGATTCATCAAAGTGTTGGTATAGATGATGCTTTACTGTATAAATGAAGTCAGTAAATATATAAAGAATACCTCCAAACTCATTGCCCAGATCATGCACCATATTGGTTAATGAATGAGACTGATAGTTGGTTGTGTAAGTGTTACAGAAAAATATTACAGTTTGTCTTGTGCTCCTCGTCGGTACATTTAATTTAATAGTGGCGAGGATGGCAGGGTTGTCAATTGGATTATTAATGATTCTATATAATACAACTAGGTCTGACATAATTCACCTGTCAGACAGCGTAATCAGGTACAACTGATTCATCAAACTTACATAATTAATATTTTCAATTGTAATTTTGAGTTTAAAATTTATATACATAAGAAAATTTAATTGGTGTAACGGTAGCACATTACCTTAAAACGTTACTTCGAACTATTCTTAGCCCCGGGCAACCCTCAGTGTAATCAGGTCCAGTTAAAAATATCAATAAGTAAATTAGTTTTGTGTAAATATAAATTTGTACTTGTGCCTGTATACTACTGCATATGACGGTAATACAACACACAGCATCTTTCAGGCGCAGTTGGAGGTAAGTTAGGTAAGCCACTTGCTCATGGTCCATGGGAACAGTTACTTGGCCATTTGATCCCTGCTGTTGTCTGCCTTCGTCTCCGCTAGCTATAGCTATAGCTCTACATACAGATAGTTAGACGATCGCGTGTCGCTCTCGGAAATCCACTCAATGATTCCAATTATGACTACAGTGAGATGCTCGCTTAATGAACTAAATGAATTAAATAAAATATTTGATTTTTGTTGTTGTTGGAGTTGTCCTGGGGAAACTACATTTCAAAAATACATACAATTTGTATAAATAGATAAACATATTACTGGTAGGACGGTACTATTTAAAAAAAACATAATTTTGCAAAAAAAAAACAATTCACGAAATTACACTCAGCTCCGATTTTTTGTGATTTCTCTGCCGAATATTCCGGCTTACAATGGGTTAAAGGAACGTTTTTTAGAGTGGTAATTGTGGCACTTATAAGTTCATTTATAAATAATTTGTTTCATCAACGGCTTCGTAAACCTTTTTCTTATTGAACATTTGAAACACACGGAGAAAACAACGAATCATGAAATAAAATAATTGCTTCATTTATAACCACTAACTTTATTAACACAAGCATCAAATTAAACCAATCAAAAATACATAGTGTGTGCTTATATACATACATAAATAATGAGACAAAACATAACGCAGAATAAAGGAATAGTGAGATTGTATGAAATTAAAATCTAACATAGTAACCAGAGAGTATACAATGGACAGATGTGTACAAAAAATAAAATTATGACTAGTTTTTAACAGATAAAGATATTTATTTATAGTTTTGGAACTTTACATATTAACATTACAATATTTAGAAAATTAACATTGGGAAGTGCGTAAGTATTGATAATCCAGTTAAAAATGTTCACAGGATGCATAGTCTTTGGTTTAGTCATCACTTGGTAGAGATGGTAAATAATAAATATAAATAAGGGAAATAGAACATAAGGCATAATATATCATACAGAAAAGAATTAAAAATAAAATATAAATATTCATAGCTACATCTGAAAGTAGTTGTTTTGACTTGAATCTTCGATACAGTGAAAGGTGTGCAAATTTCACGACGACAGAACTTTCTAGAGATTTGTTTAATATACACAGATTTTCTGCTTTATATTTAATTTCGTAAGAATGGCAGAAGCCCTGTACAGTGAGTAACCACATACATAATACTATGTAATACATCGTATCGTTCATAACATCTTATCAACCATGGCATGTCTCTTGTCCGACATGCAGAGGCAATAGATTATAGCATAGTAGTGATTTTATTTATTTCCTGACATGCAATATTTTTCCGAATCAAATTCTACATTCTACGTACGTTACAAACTTGCCGAATACCATAATACGATTTTAACTGTTTTTGTATTTAATTCGTAGAACTCCATTTATTTATTAATTTTTTTTTTTAATAATGTTATTGTTAAGTTCTGCAAGTATTTTTAGTTTTTAACATTGTGACAGCTGTTTTGGCGTTCAATTCCATTTTTAAAGTGCGACTTATTTATATGATTTAATTTACTCCCACCCAATTCTAATTTGGACTGGTTTTTTAAAATCATGATTTATTATCGTTAAAACCGATTTAGTTTTTTAATTTTTTTTTAAATTTTTTTATTTTAAAAGTATACAATACAATTTGCATTGTATTCCCAAGAGTTGAGGAACTCATTGCGGGATTAAATGCAGAACCTGCAGTACAGGTTTTAGAAATACACATAATATTTAAAATACATAATTAATCTTCACAGTACATAAACAATATTTAGAAAATAATTAAAATTCTCTATTCTTTGAGGTTTTTACATTTATAATGTGTTTTCCCCGTATTTAAATGTGTTATATTGCTTTAATAATGTTTTAATAATGCGAAGGAGTGTAAGGAGAATATATGACGCGAATGTTAATGGAAGAAAAAGCCGGGCACGTCCGAGGAAGACATGGCACGATCAAGTGATTCAAATACTTGAGTCGGGCTATGTCAGAAGTCTGAATAACAGAAGAGAATGTGTGAGAAGTTGTATGAATGTGAATGAAACAGGAAGTGTTTGGAGGTCCGTCCTCTCTGCTTACCCCTGCGGAGAAAATGCGTGATGGTTAGGTAACACTTGCAAGGAAGACGAACAGAAAAGGTGATTGTTTATATTTCTGAAATGTATGTGTCGAAATAACCAAACCATGTATTTGACCGGTCAGTGACTGAGTTGGCATCGCGTCTGGGTCCCACCTAGGCATCGTGAGTTCAATTCCTAGCTTAGTTCTCCATCGCGAAACAAGCAATATCTTCCGCTATATTGTCAGGTTATTCGTAACCTGGGAATGTTTGTCTTTCTTTAAAAAGATATGTTAGATCAATAAATAAAAACGAAATCAAATTCACACATCAAAAAAACAAATTTAAAAAAAATGAATTATAATGTTATGCATTCATTGTTCCTTTAAAACGAACAGTCAAATTTGGACGTGAAAAAATATGAATGTGAGGAACACAATTTCAAAGACTAAAAGCTTGGCATTGTCATAGTAATGAAAAAATGTAGTTCCACTTTATTAAATGTCTACTTGTTATTGCCAAGCCAAACATAAGGGGGCAAAAGATTACTGAATGTTCTGCCTGTGCCACCACTAACTAGCCTTCCCTCTATAAAATGCCACTTTTAAATTCGGATTTGTGATCTTTCATCAAAAGATTATCGTAGGGCGATAATACTTCCATCCAATGACGTCGGAATTGATAGACCTACCTTAAGTGTAAATTCGACGGCTAGAGCCATTTTGGCACCAGATTAGTTTACTGCCGTCCACGTTAGTTTCGCGTGATTTTGACTGCGGTAAGCAAATTATAAAACATTTATAAAAAGGGCCAAACTAAATACTCGGTTTTTGTAAACAAGTCCAACCTTTTATTTGGTTGCTGATTTACTTAAAATAACGACACGTCTAGGTCGCCTCCCACCAATCGAATTTTGGTTTCTTCCCCTTGCGTGTTAGTGCATCTCTATATATTATTTGATTTGTGCTTCCATCCAATTTTTTTCTCCTTCCTTAGTCAATCAACGATTAAACATTATTGTATATGGCAACCAGATTCTTGAATAGTTACTAACAGCTAACCGTGTACAAATCTCAAGTACGTCCAACGATTGAATTTGGAAATCATCTTTGGGCTGGAGCTCCCAAATACGTGATAAACATGCTTGATTCTGTGCAAAGGCGGCTCGTCTGATTGACCAATCCGTTGTTAACAGACCGACTGCCATCTCTGATGCACAGACGCAGTGTAGGTATGCTGAGTCGGTTCTGCAGATATTTCAATGGAACCTGATCGAAGGAGTAAGGAGCGTTGATCCCCTCCGCGGAATACCCGTTCACAGTTGATGTTGGCTTCATGAGAACTGGTCGTGTTGATGACTCGTTGTTTTCTAAGTCGGCTCGTATTTGGAAGGAGCTACCGGCATCTGTCTTTCCTCCTACATTTAAACTGGGCCTCTTCAGGGCCCGCCTTAACAAATCCCTTCCTACAACCCGCCTCACAACGTTGCCAACCGTGTGGCGATATAGTTCACCTGTATGTGCTCTGTACAGACAGGGGCACTCTTGTGAGGTGTCACATAGAAACAAAAAGCATTGTGTTCTAGTAAAGAAATGATTTAGTGTTCGCGATGTTTTATCTATGATTATAAGTAATTATATAGTTTGTTGTTAAATTTGTTGGCGTACATTTAAACGTTTGGATAGTTTTCCGAACGGAATATTTTAATAGCCGCAGCTGATGTGTAATGAAAACGGTACATTAATGTATTCACCAGAGAAATTGAGAAAGCAACCACGAAAGAAGAATGAAAGCAGAAATCAATTCGGTGGACCTCCTATTTTCGAGAATGCTGGGAATCAATAAGTAGTTACGTAATTAGGTAATATATCACGTCAATCTGTTGTTCACCTTAAGGGGATCCACTTCGTAAAATTCGATCGAATCACGCACACTTTATGCAGGTGGTGAAAAAGTTGAAATAAGGAACTCCAGTGAAAAATATAATGCCTTTCAAAATATATATTCTTATAGATCAACAAACGCCGATTCTGAATATATAACTTTTATTTTATATACGTAGAATTTATAAATCGTTATTTAAGTGATTAAATATCACCCCATCAAAACACCCTGTTATGTTGGTGCCATTGTTTATTAACATCTGACGTGCGCATTCTGATTTTGTAATAGTATGGATATTTTTATTTTTCAATTTTGTTTTATGTTTTAACTGTTAATGTTAACTTTTATTATTTTTTGAGTTAAAGTTTCTAAAAAGGGAAATAATTTTATTACATATAATATAAAATTATATACGGTAATGCTCATCCCTGTTTTGACATTTGACATTCTAACCTCAAAACTGATCTAAACCGACCAGACATAGAATTAGAGGGTTTTGGCGGGGTTTGAAAAGTTTAAACGTTCTTATTGATAAAACAAACAAAAAATGGACTAGTGTTCCTTCGCAAAATCGCAAAAAAAACCACCGAAATGAGTGTTTAATTTTATTTTAATTTTCTAAAATTTTAATTTGTCACAATGAACAATACGACAATATCGGAAAAGGGGTGAGGGTAGGAGATTTTGCACTTTTTTATGTCTTATACTTGATATCTAAGCTAATAAAAAGAGTCATGCCAAAATGCCCGGCTAAACGAAAGGCCCAGGTCTGTTCTACTTGCAGTATCTAATTAAATCATCTGTGATATTTCTAGGCCATCCAATTTTCAATCTAAAAACACATGATTTTGCATTACTTCGCATTGCATCGCCTTTAGCCAGCTCGGTCGAGAGGAACGTGCTCTACTGAGTTGGACGTAGCGTCAGAATTATTTTCGAGTCCGGTTTTAAGGTTATGATAATATTTAGAGAAATTCTGACATCCACAGGGAACCAGATCAGTTTTAAAACTGCACCACGGAGGTCGTTAATGTTTAAATGCATATGAGAGGTATGAATAACTCAATATCATTTTGTTGTTGGGTAGGTATAACTGTTTCTAAGCCAGTTGCCACTGCGGCGATGGCAACTTAGAAACGTCAATACACTTCAAGAGTTTGTCGATGTTTTCTCTAAGTTTAGGACAAATCCTCGGCGACGCGTTTCTCAACAGCGGCGCCAGCACTAGTAGCCTGTGCAGTAACACGCTTTTGGTCAATAAATGCATTCCTTCCTAAAGTTGTATCACTACGAACAAAATCTCATTATAAGTCATTATTAGCATAAGAAAATATTTAGGCAAAATTTGTATTACGGAGCAGTTAGTCCATAGAAAACATCCATAGCCAGGGGTGCAGTGCGATGCTTAAGTTTATTTTATTTTATTTTTTTATTAAGTCCACACTGGAGACCCTGAGGAATATTATTTCAGATTTTGCCATTCATCTCATTTCCAACGATCATATTTTTAAAAAGAAACAAGGCTTCTAATTTTTCAACGTAATAAAAAATCTTAAAAAATAGATAATTTAGAAGAACTTTAAATAAAATTCGAGTATTTTGATAAACCAAGAAAAAATATCTTATATTTCTAATCTAGATATTTTTCCAGTGAACCGCTCTCTTACTCTTCAAAAACACCTAAACAGTTATTACGTCTGTCATTATTTTGTATCGTATGCTAGTTTCTATAGAGTCCTGACGAAGGAAGGGTACTTCAAAAACCGGTCGATCAATATATTAAATAAGAGTGGTTTTAAATCAATTTATCTGATTACACTATAATTCATGGCAAGCAACAAAGTAAATTCTAATAATTTATAATAAATTCTAATAGTAAATTCTAATAGTAATATTATATATATATTCTAATATATTATATAATAAGATATAATATATTATAATATTATATATATATTCTAATATAATATATATATTCTAATATATATATATTCTAATAAATTCTAATAGTAAAATAGTAAATTCTAATAAAATAAAGTAAATTTAATAGTGACACTTTCGAACCTCTTCTAAATGATCCAACTAATAAATTTCAACAACACGTTAAAAACGCATTAAAAGATTCTAAATCCCCTATTTTTGAAGATCTATCATACGATAATGTGAAATTCCTAACAAAAAACCCAAAAATTCCTAGATTATATGGATTCTTAAAGATCCACAAACCCGATAACCCAATTAGGCCCGTCGTTTCATGTTGTAATTCCCCGAATTACAAACTAGCTTCTTTTGTCACTAACCTATTTAATAGTTCCAATGTATTTTCCCCGGTATATACCATTAAAAATTCATATGAATTAGTCACCCATTTGAAAGATTTAACCTTACCAAATAACTGCAAATTAGTATCATTCGATGTTATTAATTTATTTCCAAATGTCCCTGTATTCGAATGCAAATATATTATTCATAATTTACTAACAAATTCTAACTTACCAAAAGACCTCTCTGATGATCTGGCCCGGATGTTTAACATCTGTC
>JAHDVE020009882.1:0-19292 GCA_022606495.2 Halesus radiatus | reverse complement strand
TTTTTATGTTTGACATGATAAATTTCCAAGTTCCGAAGAAATTGTTTAGCAAATTCTTAGATTATGTATATTAACATAATAATATAATCCATATGTAATTTATTGGGTTTTTTATTAGTCAATTTTATTCTCTCAAACGATCGCTGATCTCTGTGGTTCGCTGGCTGAGGTCGTTCTGGTAGACACTCAACTCTGTAACCTTCTGACTGATCTCGTCTACGATCTTTTTCAGGTTTTCGCCAGGAGACGAGGACCTCTCACCAGCCTGATGAACGTTCTGCTCTTCAAAGATACCCTCTGCCTTCCCACCGAAATGATGCAGTCTCTTGACAGGAGAGCTTGCTGCCATTCCATTTTGCTGCTTATCGTTGATCTTTCCCTGAAAACTTGCAAGAGAGAATTCCTTCGGTTTTTCTTCCTTGAACTTGTCTTTTAGAGTACCCAACAACTGACTCTTGTTAAGCCCTGTTTTTCTATACCTTTCCAACTACTGTGATATTTTATTATTACTATCTATTTATCGCTGGTGGTTAACGATGGTCTGTTCCAATTGCATCCCTAATTTATGGAGTTATTTTTCCTTCTCTTCTACTTCTTTTTTTGATCTGGCCAATTCCTCCTCCTTCAGGTTAGCTTCTCTCTCCAAGAATTTTGTTTTTACTTCCAGTTCTGATACCTTCTTTTGCAGTTCGTCATTAATTGACTGTAGATTATTTTGTATATGGATACTCAGCTTCTTATCGGCTTCTGCTTTAAGTCGCTTCATTTCTACTGTTTCGTTAAGTTCATCATTTTCGGATTTTAGCTTCCGAAACTTCACCTGAAGTTTCTCCAACTCACGATAAGATTAATTGTCAGACTGAATACCATGACGAATTAGATTGTTGAGTCTCTAGATTTATGAAACTGAGTCGTCAAGATGTTTCTCCAATGTCAATATCCTTGATTTAAGGACAGCTGAGTCCCCTAACGCCTTTTCAAGAGCCTCGATGCTCTTTTTAAAATCGGCGATATATTTTTTTGAGTTTGCCACTAAATCTACGTTTTCAATTTCCAATCTCTCGACTAACAAACTTTTTTGTCTTAAACGCGCTTAGAAATCAATTTTCTCGGCGGTGGCCTGGCCGACACTTGCGAGTAATTCATTATTTTTTATTGTTAACTAGGTGTTGATTTCAATCTGGCCCTGCACAGAATTTCGATTATTATCTAAGAGTTTGTTGCAGTGCTCCTTGAACTGGTCTTGAAGCACTCCAATTTATTTGGTATAGTGATCAAGAGTCTTTCTGAGCTCATAATATTTACGCTCCCACTATTTGCTTGAAGAACTCCTAGTGAGAATTTCCTCCTCCAATCGTTTGAGTTTTTCAGAATTCTTCTCTTGGATCCCCATCAGCACTGCCTTTTCACTATTCCTGCCAGCAGTTATGGCAAGGATCTTTTGATGATCAGTCTCGAGTTCATTGATTTTGGTCTCGAGCAGCATGATGTGAGTTTTGTGAAGCTCGATTTCTTCCGTCTGCTCGATGATTCTTTCAACCAGGTAGGCTGAGTCACAGTTGGAGAGCTCCCCTCGAAGATGGTCTAGTTTGATGGGCTTGAGCGAACGATGCCTGGCTTATAGTCTATTGTTGAGTAATTTAAAAGGTTCCATTTCAGAGATATAGGGAGATAATTAAAATTTATGTATGAACAAATAAATTAAATTAAAATAAAATATAAAACAATGGAATAAAAAAATGTATATAATATATATAACTTTATAAAAAATGATAAAAAACTATATATATATATACATTAACTGATATATTTTTTAAAAATAGCCACATCTTTATATACTTAATAGTTAACTAAATAAAAAAAATATTGGCATTGGATTCTATTTAATATCTGTTTATTTTTGCAAAATAATATATACATATGTAATATATAATAATATATGATAAATCGCATCAGCCGCGCACAGCCTCACCAAAAACATACTAAGCCACGGATGTCACATTGACCTACTATAATTTTTATATGTTTTTATAAGTCCCATTTAATTCAACAATATATGTATATTTAAAAAAAAAAATTGGACGAGGATGGATCATCAAGGATGTATGGAATTTAAAGGTTCTAATTTATTCTTCAAGAATTTCGAAGCCGGTACATCGATGTTGCATATTGGCCGACTCTCCAAAGGTTACAGATCTTGCATTCTCGTAATCAAAGGCTTTTACACTGGTAAGTCTCTTTTGTCTTTCCGATCAACTGCGTTTTCGCTGATGGAGTAGCCTTTAGCATTTTTTATTATGTTGTTAAGTGAGAATTAAGGGTGTTCGAAGAATGTGGATTGGCTGAGCCCGTTATTTCCGCTGGCTGACTTAACATTTTTGTAGAGACTCATCTGGGGAATCAGAGGTGGGGGTCTGAGCATGTTGCTACTACTATTGTCAGCTGTCGAAATATTGTGTGGGAAGTTGTAGCCTTCTTTCCAACCGATGACCCGATTTTATTTCTGATCGCGAATGAGTTCAAGTGCCTGATTTTCGGGTAGCTTTGGGAACGCCAATTTCTTGGCCTTGAAGTGGAAAGGCGGCACCTTATATTCATCAATCTCATCGCGATATTCGCTTGCCGCGCGAATAAGGTCTTGTTCCTCGCTGGAGAGCAGGATGTCCATGACTGCGTTTTGGAACTTGCTCTCTTTGCTCATGATCCTGATCTCCTCCAACAATTCCTCCTTCTAGCTATAGTGCTCGCTGTTAATATCTTTGAGCTCCAGCTCCAAGGCCCGAATCTTTTTCTGGTACTTCTTCAACAGCTTCTTCCTAGCTTCAGCCTGCTCAGCGTTGATTGTGAGGCCTTTCTCCTCAAGGTCTTCCTCCTCCACTGCCTTCGATTCAGGAATGGCATTCTCCATTAGGATTGACTGCCTCGCTTTCTTGATAACATCAAAGTCCTTCTTTTGCAAATGGACATCTTTAGACTCAAGTCGCTGGCTCTCCAAAAGTCGGATCTTCTCTTCTAGCCGTTTTCGCTCGTCGATTTCTCTGATCAACTGCTGTTCCTTTTCGCCTAGTTGCTTCTTGATTTCTGGGTCCATCTCATTGGGAATATTTATAATTTTTGTCTATTTAGCTACCGTTAGATTGCTTCCTCCTCCACCACCGGCCTCTAACATCATCTTCAAACGTTTTATTTCTTCTGCATACTCTTTCAACAAAGCATCTTTTGGATCTTCGTTCACTACTGGTTTGTTTTTTATGAATTTTGCTCTTGAGGCGTATCTCAAGGTCGATAATGTCTCGTCGAAGTTATAATCCGCTGGGGAGCAGTTCGCTACCATTACTGTTTTGGTGTTTCCGCCGAGAGAGTCTTGGAGCAGTCTAGTCAACTTTGAGTCTCTGTAGGGAATATGTTGAGCCTTCCCGTCGACCAATGCACTGATAACATTTCCAAGGGCACTCAATGAGAGATTGATCTTTTGGGCCTCCTTGAGCCGATCTCCTGCCGCCCCAGTTTTGCTTATCCTCTCACTACCTGCTAGATCCACCAGGTTCAGCTTGCCTGCCACATATCGATCTTCGACCCCCTTCACAGTGCTTTTCTCCGCACTTTCGATGAATAGCATAAAAATAGAATGTGATCGCGAAGAGTCCTTGTTCATGAGGGTCTCCCCAACAGATCGATTTTTATTACCAGCTATCATGAAGGTCATGAGTTCGTCGAGGGTCTTCGCAGAATTCATGGATAAGTCTTTGATGAAGACTCCCTTGTCAGGAGTTTATTTGATATCCAACTTTGCCTTAGTATCCTTGCCTCAATCAATTTTAAAAATTGCATAAAAAATATATACAGAAACAATTAACAACAAAAAAGTGTTTGGTTACTTAACAAATCATGGACTTATTCATTGTAAATTTCGATGAATGAACATCGCACGAGAAATTATTTGTTGTTTGCTTCTCCCACGACTCCTAACACGTGTTTGAAACTACGGGGGATGATGCCTTGCAATTCTTCGTCTTCCAATTTGCCGACCATGGAGTGCGTTTTTCCGCATCCGGTCTGCCCGTAGGCGAATATGGTACCGTTATACCCTTCAATCACGCTCTCGACGAGTTTGAATGCGGTCCTTTCATAAACAATGCTTTGCTCCGAGTCTTATCCGAATACTGCGTCGAAGGCAAATGCTTTGACATTATCCTCTTCATCAGGTTTTTTGATCGAAACTTGATTGGTCTTCTCATCTATGGAGACAATGTTATGGCAGCCACGATCTTTTTATTTGGTGTTCATGGGTCGTATCCTGACGACTACTTTGATAGTTTCGCTCATTTATTTTAATAGTGTAAAAAAAAGAGATGATCTATATATATTATACTGTTATTCTGTATGACTTTCTATAAAGAATAAAAAATAAAAATTGTTAAATACTATATTAATTATATATTTTCTTTTTCTTCTATTTTTGTTTTTTCCTCTTCCATCTCAAAAAAAAAGGGAAAAAAAATATACACACATACAAGAATAATATATCATCATACATTTAAAAAAAAATACAATAGTATTCTTACTTAAATAATTAATTCATAACAAAATTTATAAAAAAAAAATGAATTGCTCCTTCTGCCTTATTTTAAAACAATTAGACTCGATTCCACATTCAATATTAATCCGATTGATCAGTCGATATCAATTAATAATTCAAAATTAAATAATATATACATATATACCTAACTCTCGACAGATAAATAAATGGTTATACACATCATTGCTTCGTGTATATAGTTTTAAAAAAAAGCTTATTATGAAAAATAATTTTCCATATAAACTCAAATAAGGGGGATCTTCCACCCACCCATCTATATATCATACTGTCCCATTTCAACTGGTTGAATTTTTTGGTGTTCCTTGTGGCTTGGGTGTCACTGGCGCGTTTGGGGCTGCTGAATTACCATCACCACTAACCTAACTTTTTGGTTCTTCATCATCAGCCTTGAAATATGTAGGATCGATTCCAGAATCACTCCAAATCTTGTCCAAAAGTTGAGTAGCGTTGACAGTGGGACGGAGTACGATTGAGCTCTCGGTAATGTTCACTGAGTTCGAAAGTTGCAGGGTCGTTCCTTTCTTTGATTTAGTCATGGTTTGGATGGCTTCTTGAAGTTTTTTCACCTATTGTTTTGGCAAATACCCTGAAAGTGTGATTGTAAATCCAGTTCCTGTGTTGTTGTTTACTTCGTCTCCCCCGAAACTGTCTGCCTCGTCCCAAGGAGAGGGGCCGAAAACATCAAAAAGTGAATCTCCAAAGAATCCTCGTCCGTTCGAGCCCCAACGATGTTAGTGGTTGAGTTTTCTTGTTGAAACAAAAGACAAAAGGAGAAGGGTAACAAGAATCTTAACAATAGTAGTTTTCGTCATTTTCTTTGATGATCAGAAGATATTAAATAAATATATTTTTGTTTTTTTTACTATTATATTTTAATCTATATGACACAGATACAGATAATATACTGTGTATCTATTGATTCTTTTAAATCTATGCTTTTTTATATATTTTGTTAATATTCTAGAATTATCACTGGTCATGTGTTTTTTTAATGTTTTCATTCGGTTAAATATATAAAATCGCAAATATAAGCTTTGCCAGTTGTTTATCTTTGGACTCAACCAATATGCTTTGACATAATAGTAAACCTTTGACGGAGTTTCCGCCTTTGACCTGTAACGGATATACATATATATAGATATATTATTTATGTGTGTTAAATATGTAAAAATCAATATTGACATTAAAATAGTTTCCAAGGTTTTGGAGTAGAAAAACTTTTCTAAATAATACAACATGCTTAAAAGTGGGGTTCCAACACTTTACATTTTCCCCCTTTAGTTATTCTGTTAATAGTTTAGGTTTTATAAATCGAAGGAGATTTGAATATTTAAATATATTTTTTTTTTATTTGATAAAAAATTGAAAAATGCACTATATTTAATGAATTTATGCCAAAATAAAAAAAATATACTACTAAAATAATCAAAGGGACTCTTATAGATAGTTATGTTAGATTTCATAGAATTAAAGATGAGAAATTACATAATATTTTCGTCCTATAAAATATCCATATCCAATATTCTTTATTATTATACAGAAACTATCTACACTTTTTTATGATTTTAAAAGGGGGAAACTCCTTCATTTATGCGATTATGCTACATATAAGAATTAGTAAAATAAAATGAAATGTTAGATTTTGAGATCAAAAGGGATTTAATACAATAATAATAATAATATTGATAAACAAAAAAATATATCTCATTCTTTCAAAAAAACTTAGATATTCTTTTAATTTTGAAGAAACACAAAATTTGTAACTTTTATTAAAAAAAAGTAATAGTCTTAAAAAATAATAATAATAAAATATATACATTAATTTACATCAATTTATAATTAAAAAACAAACACATACGAACAAAAAAATATCATAAAATATCTCTATAATGGACGCAAATGACAAATAAGTCAACAAAACAACCATAAAAAAACCACCAGAATTCATAACTAAGCTCTACAACATCATGCAAGTAGCACTCGCTTCTTATATTTTTTACAAAGTATATACATAACTTAGGATAAGCGTTTACATCACATTATCGGATGGAGTGGCAACAATAACGAGATCGAAATTAAGAACCAGAGAATGATGGAGACGTTGCTGCTGCCTGCCTATTTTAGGCACGGAAAACTCGATAGTTTTGTCAGACAGTTAAATAATTATGGCTTTGCCAAAGTCACACACATCAAAAATAAACAAAATAGTCGTCTATTTTTCCGAAATTAGTTCTTCCGACCCAAAGATACGTAAAATAAAAGTGTTTATGATGGCGTGGCTATTCATTTTTTATATATATGCTATTGTTAATGTATTGATTTCGTTACATTAATATTATTTTATATATAATGTTTTTTTTGTTTTCCCCTGTTCAGAGAGGCTCTAAAGCTGATAACTCGTAAAACCAAGCATATTGAAAAGCCATTAGACCTCAAGGTTGTCAAATAGTCATTAGTTGAACTCACAAGTGAATTTAATATGATCGCGCAATTGCATCCCGAGTATTCTAAATAAATACAAAATATCCAATTTCTAATCAGAAAGGTCATTCCCGAAAACCCCTCCACTGTTATGACTAGTAGTAAATTCTTCAATCAAATAAAGCAACAAAAACAATTATCTAAAATATTGTCGATTTTTTTATAAATATTAAAAATGTATATATATAGAATAGGACATGTTCCAAAATGCATAAGGAAATAAAAGCGTGAGGAGTTTGACAAAGGACCAGGAATATAAGAACTTCCTTGAGACTGTCAGAGAGATGCCCAACGTGTCATTGAATAATTGCGACGAAGTCGATGGAGAGTGTAGTTTCGGATAAAAGGTCGAAGAATGAACTTAAATAGGCTGAGTTTCAAACAAAAAACAATGTTCATTAATTGTCTTTTTTTATTAATATGGCAAATAGTTATGTTTTTTGTAAATCGATTCGTTTTTTTTTTTGTGTGTTGTACCAAAATAAATATCCACTTATTTACACAAAGAAATATATATATTTTTTTAAAACCTTGTATCAACCATATTTGCAATTTTGTTCAAATATTAAAGCGAATAATTTTTAAACTTATGGAAAAATCTCGATGTTCTTAGAATTATTGCAATCGTACGAGGAGAATATATAAACTTTAAAAAAAAAAAAAGTATTAGGATTATAAAAAAAAAAAGAATGTTATAAAATATTACGGCAGAACAGATCTAATAATACAGATAAGCATTCGCCCTTTTCGACAAAGACGGAGATGGAGAAATCAACAATAAGGAACTTAAAACAATCCTTCGCTCTCTCGGCCATAACCCCTCCAAAAACGAACTCGATATTTTAATCGCCCTCGTCGACGAGGACAGGAGCGGCACCATAGATTTCCGTGAATTTCTCATAATGATGTCGCGGAAGATGAATGAGAAGACGATCATTGATGAGTTGATCGACATATTTCGCATATTCGACAAAGATGATGATGGCTACATCTCGAAATCTGAGCTACGGGAGCTGTTGGGTTTCGTGGATATCAACCAGCCAGCCATAGACCAGTTCGTAGAAACTCTTGTAAATGACGCTGAATCCGAATAAGCAGATTCTGTAGAACTAAAATACTTTGTTTATTATATGCTTGCGTCGAAAAGATGATTGGAAATAAGTAAAGTTTACTGTTTGATCCATTTTCTATGCTTACTTTAAATATGTCTAAATACATGTAAATGTGTATTTCTTTAAAGATTCCATATGAGTAAAAAATGTGTTTTTGTAAAAATGAAAAAATATTTGATTTAGACTTTATACCATTAAAAAATATAATATAAATTAAAAAAAATATTAATCGGTATCTAATCTTTTTTTTAATGAAACCATATTTGCGCAAACTTCTCAATTATACATTATGGAGGCATCAGAAGCTCAAAACTCACTTCGATAGCATGCCCAACAAATACTAATTCTTATTCGACAACAGTCCAAGCCTTTACTTCAACACTCCCAAGGCCACCATCGACCATTTGATCGCAGGAGATCAG
The DNA here is from genome assembly GCA_022606495.2 of Halesus radiatus. NCBI lineage: Eukaryota > Metazoa > Arthropoda > Insecta > Trichoptera > Limnephilidae > Halesus > Halesus radiatus. Next base: position 10,677 of record JAHDVE020009882.1, on the reverse strand, counting down.
CTGTGGCACCACCGACTCACCGCCAACCCCAACACCAAGTAATACCAACAATTGAGTTAGCTTTGGAGTCGAAAAGAGTCGTTCGATCTCGTAAATCCATCAACTTCTCAGTGGCTTGAAACATACCTCGAAAGAATCAGGGATGTTAATTCTCTCTATGGCGAGTATTTGGAAAAACAAAATGAAGAGTCTCTCTATAAATAATGCTATTATCTGACGACCTAAGGCAATAAGGCAAGCAAAATCCCTTTGATTGTGCTGAGCCACCTTACTAACCATCACACCCATCATCTCGGGCAAATTTCTGCGGCTTATAAGGCATTTACCTCCAAAACAGATTTTCCAGAACTTGTCTTTTCGTATTTTTAGAAATGACCTTCACTAAAAAAACACCCTATTTGTTTATGTAGTAAGACAAAAATCATGTTTATTTTTTTTTCCGGTTCAAACAATAAAAATATATATCTATATATTTTTAAAAAAATCCTATTTATGTTAAAAATAGTAGAATATAATAATTCTACAAATATCCATTAAATTAGTTGCTGGTAAACTTTTTTTACTAAATGGTAGGATATTAAAAATAAGTAAGTATATATAGATATAAATAGAGCATATATGAATTCCCCTTTCTCGGTTCAAAAAATTGAGCCATAAAGAGATTCGATTGCTTATATTGTATTCTATTTTTTTATCTTCCCGAATATGTCATCAATTGATTGATTTAGATGGGTTGCTTTGAGGCCGTCTGCGATGTCGTTCAAAGATGGGTGCTTCTATTTTATTGCATCTAAATTCTAATCTTCAAAGCTGAGATGTCTCTTCCTTAACGAATGGTCTGGAGCGGTTATTCCCAACATCTTCGTTAGTCTCTGTTGGCAGGCAGGTTCCATCCACATTAGATACTGTTTCGAAAGAGTAGTTATGTCTGTGTAGTTTTTAATGAGGCTTGAAAAACCTGATTTTGTTTTTTTATGAATGACTGTGTCGACTACTGTATCCAGATATTTTGTAAATCGCAGTCTATTGTCTATTACAGCATTAAACCTAACCTTCCGAAGCTGTTAAAAAGGAATCACTATTTTTCGTAGTATAGCAGGATTGATCAGTTTAACAAAGGAACTCATTTCTTCGAAATTTGAGTGTAAGGAATAAGGGACAATGAAATTCGTTTGGTCGGGAGAATGATGTGTAAGCATCAAAAAGTCAGTATCAATGCAGATAAACTTACCTAAATTACCTTATTTTATCATTTTTTCGACGAATTCTTTACGGTGCCTCTTTTTGATCAAATGAATCTGGGCTTGAGTCGGGTCAATAGTAAAGATATGAATCGGTCCTCCTGAAATTTCTATTTGGCGGTATTTCTCTTCAGACACCAAAATAAGTGTTTGAAAATACACACTCAGCTACTGGAGGAGCTTTTCTTTCCCTAGAGCCCCCATTGCGATATAAATAGTTTTCCCCGAGTGTTAGGATATTATTTTGATCATCTGTGACAACACGACATCGGTTGTTGGGAACTTGAACTCTTAGTTACAGTAAGTATTGTCTAAGATTACCTAATCAATCTGCAGTGATACTCCTCTCTTGAGCTTGCCAATTGCGCTCGTCGAAGTTGTTTGCGAATAAGAAAAAGGATGGGAAGGCATTCTGAGCGAGGATTTTGTGTTGGATTAATGTTATTTCTAGGATTAATACATTTTCTCCCCAAACCCAGAGGGAAAAAGAATTGGATTTTCGAGGACCATCTAATGTTGGTATCTGAAATCTCCGGTCCAGAGGATCCGGCCCATAAAACCTTCGAATAATATCATCGCGGATCCTGGGATGTGTTTAGCATCGAAAAAATAAAAAGTAACTTTCATGGCTTCGGAGGTGTTTGGTGTACCAATTTACAATGAGTATGGAGTGTAGTAATCGCAAGCTATGATGTTGGTGATTTTGGGGAATTTGTTGCGGATGAATAAGGAGGTAGTGTGGGTGCAGTAGATTGCGCCATAGTCCCACAAAGGAGTGAGTCCGTCCCAGTGATCTGCGTGGAAATGGCTGAGAAAGTGTATGAAAGCTCCTTTGGGAAAGGATTTACAGTAGGCGAAATCATCTACAATGATGTTAGTATTGGTAATTAGCCTCATTTTTTGCTTCTTTTTAGTTTATGAATATTGAGGAATTACAAAATGATAAAACCAAACCTATGATATTTTTATTTCAAAATATTATTGAAACCTTAAGTGGAATAATTACTTTTACGGATTTTTTTAAATATGTGTTTACATTAAATATTATATCTAGATTTAGGTTACGAAAAAAATATTTTATAGAAAGGACATAACTTTTATAATTACGCCCAAAACATAAAAACGAATATAAATTAATATGAAACACAAAATGCGAGAATTCGATGATTTTAGTTTTAAGGGAAAGCAAGTTAACGACAGCATGGACTCCAAAGAAGCAGCACTGTCTAACTTCGGAAATGCGAATACTGCTATACCAAAAACTATGAAGAAGAAGTAGAATAGTTTTAATATTTAAAAATATAATCAGCCACAAGAATCTCAGGCATTTACTCTGCCTCGGTACGAATATCGTATCGACAAATTGAATAGTTGGATTAATAATCAGTAAACTATTCATAAGAAAATAATTCATTTGGACAAAGAACTCTAATAAAACATACGGAAAAGGCAAGAACTTGAAGGGAAAATCGCGCAGGAAAAGGAAGTTACTTAACTTAACGCAGGACGATAAAAGGCTAAGTTGGAGGAGGAATCACGAGCAGTAAACCATTCGGATCTCGACTATCAAGGACACAAATTGGCTGAGATCCATAGACATCGAGATATCATTAGCAACACTTAACCTCGATAATAGCTCACCTCCAAACAGAATAAAAATAGTATTAGCAAAGTCAATAATTATACAAGCATGGAATTCGGATCTAAATTGCCTTGGAAGTAGCCATTAGACCACAAATAACTGGTTCGGTTGGCTGAAAAACTTACCTTCCCGGAAATTCCGACAGCCAAAACCTTGCAGGTCTGTCTGAAGAGACTCCAGGTATTGGATTCCAATTACCATCATAGCGACCTACTCTACTTACAGATGGTTTGCCATTACCATCTCGATCATCATACACAAGTTCTGAAATTGTTCGATCAGATCCTCCTTTTCAAGAAGTTCAACCCCTGGGCGTTTTGGGTCGGGGCTTAGAGTGCCTTCACTATTTCTGATTACGAGAATTGCAACCGATTAGCAAGTTTAGCAATTGATAAACTTGACCAGCGTTTGCTGCCCCGATTTCTCTATTTGAAGTCCTTCAGTCTGGTTTAGTTGTTGCGATTTACAGAAGCACTTGTCTCTTATAATCAGCTGATATTTGTGAAAGCAGATGTGGCGGAATATCGGTTGCAGCGTGCAGTCCTCTATAGTCGCATGGGTTTTCATGAGTATTCAGAAAATGACTTTAAAGAGTATTTGAGATTGAAACCGAAATGGGATTCAGAGTTGAATTTAAAGATGAGTCAAGAAACAAGCGAAATAAAGAGAGAGAGACTGCGGTTTATGATCACAAGTCTAAAACATATTGTCTCGCGTGGAAGTACATGATAATAAAAGAGGATTTAGAATAGTATCAAAAGCAAGAACAGGATGATAGTAGCAAGAAAAGAAAAAAAAAAAACACACACACACACACCCAAACAAACAAATTGATCTTTAATTGGTAATGTTTTGGTGTTTTTATATTAATTTAACATTAATTTGGAAAATTAAACAAATTTTAAATTAAATAACATTTACTATAAACATCTCTATTTATATATAAAAATCACAATATAAAAATATATATATTGAAGCAGGATAAAAAACAGACATAAATCAATTCATATATTTTTTAAATATATTATGGCTTCGAATTATAAGTAACTAGATATCCAAATAGAAAGGCTCAGGAAAGGCTAGAAGTTATTCGAGTCAGAAGTCAAAGCACTTTGCAACAGAGCCAAATAAATCCTAGCGGAATAGGGTAACGTCATCAGAATCGAGGCTCCAGTCACTGTAAATACGACTATATATCCATAATTCTATTTCATTGATATTTCATTCACAATTGATATATGTTTAAAAAAATATAATAACTCAGATTTGTGGAGACATACATGGACAATTCTTTGATCTACTAGAACTATTCAAAATAGGAGGGTAACTCCCTTACACAAACTATCTCTTCATGGGGGACTTTGTGGATAGGGGCTCGTTTTCAGTGGAGACGTTCCAGCTCCTCATAGCTCTCAAAGTCAGATATCGAAGCAGAATTACGCTCATTCGCGGCAATCACGAGTCCCGCCAGATCACGCAGGTATATGGATTCTATGACGAGTGCCTTAGAAAATATGGCTCGCTGAACGTCTGGAAGTATTTCACTGATGTGTTTGACTACCTGTCTTTGGCTGCTATTGTCGATGACAAGATCCTGTGTGTCCACGGAGGACTGTCTCCAGCCTTGAACACCATCGATGAGATCCGCTCCCTCGATAGGAAACAGGAAGTCCCTCATGACGGTCCGATGTGCGACCTGATGTGGTCAGATCCTGATGGTAACATCATTATTTGTAAATATTTTTTGTCATATATTTTTGACTAATAGATATTCAAGGATGGGTGGTCTCTCCTCGAGGAGCTGGATACTTGTTCGGCAGTGATACCACCGACAAGTTCAATCGAACAAACAGTCTAAGTCTAATCTGCAGAGCCCACCAGTTAGTGATGTAGGGCTACAAACGAATATTCAATAATAAACTGGTGACGGTCTGGAGCGCCCCGAACTACTGCTCGCGATGTGGGAACGTAGCAGCAATCCTGGAGCTAGACTAAAATCTGCAAGAGTATTATAAGATATTTGAAGCAGCACCAACTTAGCAAAAAGGAAAAAAGAGAAATGTTCCTGAATATTTTCTTTGAAAAAAGTCTAGCTAGATTTTTTAGTTATAATTTCTAGATAGTATTATTATTTTTAGTATATATTTTTTTTATTTTCCAATGATTTGCTAAGTTCAATAAAAAAATATTCTATAGCTATCTACCAATTTAAAAAACAAAACAAATAACAAACAAACTAAGGAGGAAAAAAATCTTAGCTTGATCTTTGATTTCTTTATGTCCAGATCAAAACCTTTTGGTTTTTTTATAGTTTATTGTATATATAATTTAATTTTCTTTTTTTTTGTTTTCAAATATTAATTACAATATTTAATATATATATATAAAAAACATAAGATATGTATCAGAGATTAGGCTATTTAGGACAAAGATGCAATAACGAAAATTTCTATTGGCTAATCTGGACTTTTGAAATTCCTTTCAAAGTCATCTGAAATCTATGAAGGGAGTCGGGTCCAGTCTCAGCTTTAATCTGTTTGAAACTCTCAATCAAATCATCCCGAGACTCTGAAGGAGGTTATTTACCAATAATCAAATCTGCTTTATACAACTTATCTCGGGGACAAACTCCCATCTTTTCCACTGCTATAGGCAACATCAAAAAAGGTTCAACTGATTCGATTAGTTTCATCTTTTGCAGAAACTGATCATAGCTCTGGATATGCTTGATGCTTCCGAGAATTATGATCTGAGGAGGAGCCAACGAGAGAGACTCCCCATTCTATTACAAACTATCGATCGCTGACTTCCAGCTAAATCCTTCGCTCTCGGCTTTGTTAATTAAAAGATTATCCAGGTTCCAAACGTCGTCGAGGATCCGAGTTGTGTTGTACAGTTTGTGGTTGACTATCTTGAATTTTTGCATGGGTACATAAAATATGCAGTCGTATCTTTTCGCCTTCCATTGTATAGTCATGATCCTGAAAACAGGTTTAATTCGGTCAAGCTGTAAAGGATTCCAAATAGTATGTAGTTGCTTAATAATCTCTGATCCGGACTTGTCCAGAATGTCTGCGACTTGATACTATTATGGAACATATAGTAGACCTGTTTCTTCAAAGGTCTATCGGATGGCAGTTATCTTGGCATACTCGTAGTAGTTGTTGGAGTAGGCCTGCTGACGGTCCTCGAGTTCGCATTTTCCTCCTGGGAACACGTGCATGTTTGAGAAGCTCATCTTGCCTGGTCGTTTAAGAAAGAGAAATTAAAGTTTTCCCTTGTTGTTCCTGCAAGCCATCATACTTGCTGACTTCAGTAGAGGAGGTATCTTTTGTATTCCTGATGATTATCCCTTGTTTGAACTCATGATATTTTTGGACTCGGTTTCGACTTATTATAAATATGATTAATCTATCTACCCTGTTTATTATGAACAATAAATTGGAAAATATATATATTAAATATATATATATGTTATTTATTTTTCTAAAAATACAAAATGTAATCAACGAAAAATGACTTATTTAAAGAAAAAAAAAGTAATTAAGATTGGGGGGGAGCAACTATTAATTATGATTATATTCTGCCTCATCTACAAAAAAAAAAACTCAAGTTGGACATCGATAGAGTTGTTTTTGGTAGTGAGCACGGCAGCACGGACACAGGTCGTTAGGCACACTGTACCTCTCGAAGCTGTTGATGCAGTTAACATGGAAGACGTGGCTGCACGACAACAGATACAAGTCTTTCTTTCCCAACCCTAGCAAGCAGATGGAACAAGTGGTTTCCTATCTTCTGATTGCTTCGTGCTTTGCCCACTCCCACTTTTATCCAACCCGCTGATCAACAGGTTGTGGGTCCTTTTTGTCCAAATACTTTCTCAGTTCCTCGTCGTTTTTCCTATAAAAAATAATTAAGGATAAATTTTAAAATAAAAATTGAATATACATTTTTGTTCGTTGGAGTTCCACGAGGTCTTCGAAAAGTTGCTCTTGGTCTCCCTTGAAGGCCAGTTAATTTTTCTTTAGTTTTGCCTCATATTATGCCCTATTTTTCTTCGCCTTTTCGCTTAGCCTCGCCGATAGTCTCCACATCTTGAATCCTATAATTCTCCTCGAAAACAGCTTCGTTTTGGCCTTGAACCCTTTCCCAATCAGCGATTAGTAAAAAGCGATTCGAAGCCGAGAACCCCTCAAAGCTGCCTGAATCTTGACAATACACTTGAATGTATAGATTCGTATGCCTTAGTCTATCACTTTCTTGTCATACTACTGTCTTCTGCAAATTGGACAACTCTTTTGCTTATTATGCCTCTCGAACGATGCCAGACAACTCACGTGGAAAGTGTGGCTACAGGACAACAGTGTTTGGGGCGAGGTGCGAAAGTCCTCCAGGCAGATACTGCAGATATTCTCTGAGTCTTTTCGTTGTCTGCTCTGCTGTTCGATGAGAGACCATTAGTTTTGGGTAAGGGGCAGAGGCGGCGCTCCGACAATACCAAGCCGTTGTGCAAGAGTAAGTTTCTTTTTGTAATCAGCCATTTTGATAGAGTCTGATTCTTTTTCCTTGAGTCTGCGTATCTCTTCGGACTCATAAGGCAGAATACTCTGCTTATTTTGTGCCGATAACTTTTCGATGAGTTTAACGTTAGTCGACAGCGTTCGTGGGGGTTCCTGCCGCGATATTTTAGGTTTGGTGGTTGTTCTAATTTTGAAGCGGGTGGGTTATTCGAGCATGGACTTCACATCGATATTGGCTTTTCGGAGCAGGTGGTCCTGGAGGGCAGCAGAGTGTATAGCATCCATATTCCGCTCCATCGGAGGTTTTCTGTACATATGTATGCGTTAGTATTATTATGTAATTTGATGGTTCTGGCGAAGGATAATATATTATTTTCAAACAATCGTGATTATATACATATTTATATATTTATGTTAGCTTAAGACAATAAAATTAATTTTATTAAATCTATATTTGATATTGAAGAATTATGCATGAAACCGCTATACATGTGGGGGTATATTTTTAATGATCGTTTGAGATAAAAAATTGATACGAAAAAAAAAATCGGCAAATATCATTTTGACGTTGAGTAAAAAATCCAGAGGTACTTTTGTTAGTTATTGAAACAATACATATTATCGAACTTTACAACAAATTAATAAGAAAAAATCAGTAGTTATGATTTTTTTTTAAATAGTTATATACACATGTACTTACATATTCTTAAGAAGAGAATAAAAACACCAATGTACTACTAAATAAACAAACCACAAGAACCTTAGTTTTTCTCGAGATAGTTTCTAATTTAAATAATCCAAGTCTTTTAACATTAAAAATTAAATAATCATAAGGATATTAAACAAATATTGAAAATAAAAAACATCTCTCTTTATGATTTAAGAAACCCTAATATCTCGCAATGATCATCAACTTCGAGCAGTAGTCACAAAACCAGCTCCTTATTTTCGCGCCTCTGCCTGGGAAGGCGCTCAAACCAAAGAAGTGACTCTCGATGACTTTTCAGGAAAATTCATCGTTTTGCTTTTCTGGCCTTACAAGCTAACCACAGCCTGCCCTGCTGAGATCAGTCAATATAGCGACAAAATCAACAAATTCAGAGAGCTCAATACTTAAGTGATCGGATGTTCAATTCACACTGATTCACAAAAACCAGATCCCGATAATGTATTGGGGAAACTGAAGTTCCTTGTTATGGAAGACCAGAACAAGAAGATCTGTAAGGACTATGGCTGCTATTTCGAGGATGGCAGCAAAGAAGTGGCAGTGCGGACAATAGTGATCATAGACTCCAAAGGAATTGTGAGACATATTTTATCGAGTGATCTGCAGATCGGTAGGAGCACATCTGAAACATCGATTTTGATGAAAGAGTCAGAAGATATATTGAACTTAATCAGAGTCTTTCAAAAGAATGATAATTGTGGGTGATAAAATATCGAAATATAAAAAAATCGGCAAATCACTTTTTTATAAAGAATAATTCGTCATATCGCCTTCATTTTTATAAATAAATATTAATATTGATATAATATCTAATGGTATCTAATGATATCTAATGGTATCTAATGATATCTAATGGTATCTAATGATATCTAATGGTATCTAATGATATCTAATGATATCTAATGGTATCTAATGATATCTAATGGTATCTAATGATATCTAATGGTATCTAATGGTATCTAATGATATCTAATGATATCTAATGATATCTAATGATATCTAATGGTATCTAATGATATCTAATGATATCTAATGGTATCTAATGATATCTAATGATATCTAATGATATCTAATGATATCTAATGGTATCTAATGATATCTAATGATATCTAATGGTATCTAATGATATCTAATGATATCTAATGATATCTAATGATATCTAATGGTATCTAATGATATCTAATGATATCTAATGGTATCTAATGATATCTAATGATATCTAATGATATCTAATGGTATCTAATGATATCTAATGATATCTAATGATATCTAATGATATCTAATGATATCTAATGGTATCTAATGATATCTAATGGTATCTAATGATATCTAATGGTATCTAATGATATCTAATGGTATCTAATGATATCTAATGATATCTAATGGTATCTAATGATATCTAATGGTATCTAATAATATCTCTCATATTATATGTACATAATTATATTTTGTGGAAATATATATCTACCATACGACATTCTAAAGTTCAGAAGTTTAGAAGTTCAGAAAATAATTAGTCGAAAGATGAGAGAAAATGTTTAAAAAAAAATAAAAATAAAAAAAATAAATAAATATAAATCTATTTTCAAATATAGATGTTATTTTTTATCAATTTCCTGCGAAAACCATGTCTTCACCATATACCAACCCCTTATGAAAATTACCTCATTATGACAATTTTTTGGGAAGAAGTCCAGGTAAGGTTTCAGAGGTACAATCACGTGCCGGTAGGGAAATAATTACGGGGAGCAAGATTGTACCATCAGAATTTATTAATATTGAATAAGTTTCGGGGAACTGGACCTCATTAATGTAGATGTAAGAAAAAATATTTTTCCAATGGTTTTAATAAATAGAATAATAATTACAAAAAAATATAATTACCCAATTATTAGATATGAACTCTATAAATGCCCTTCTCTACCTAATTTGTACCATGATTATGGACAATTCTCCTCCAATTCATCATGTAATTCTTCGGATTGTGCGACCACCTCATCCGATCCAACCAACCAACTTTAATTCAAAATTTGAGAATTTATTTAATAAGGTGATAACTAATGTATTCCTAATTAGTCCCAGTTGACTTTTAATTTTTCAGAGTTAGAGTGCAAACCCCTTTTTAAAATGGATAAATTGTGGATGGAAAATATATTTAAACTGTAGTTATAAGTACAAAGAAAAATCCAGAAAGGTTTCGTATATTTATGAAAGTGTTTCGTGTTCAGATATTGGACAGATTGGTGTTTTGTAAAAAATATACAAACAAATGACTCAGCTCGATTGGAATAATCATTGGGCTTTCGATTGGTGGATTCATTTTGCAGGGATTAGGAGTTTTTGGTTTTTTGGAATTTGGGGGTATCAAAAAAGCAACAAAAAGGATTGATTATTGATTAGGAAGAGTGATGGTCATTTTATATCTTCGCGGCATTTATTGTATGATGTTGAAGATGAGAAGATAAAAAATATCTTTTTATTTTACTGAATATCATATCGTATGATTCACCTATATCACTTTCTCACTATATGATTATAAAAGCAAAA